>PVHX01004472.1:21555-125730 GCA_004024805.1 Geosciurus inauris | reverse complement strand
TACTGTTCATTGAAAGTGCATATAAAGGTGTTTAATATGAAGAATTTAATCTGCTTATAATTTTGTGCAAAGTTAGAAAAATTATGATTGTAACAATTTTTTCTATTTGCCTCAACAAATGTTTTCAGTGAACAGTGTGTACAGCTTCTGAAAATTTGTTTTTTTCTGTTATGTTTGATAACATGTATTAAAATGCAATGTTTGAGAAAAAAAATTAAAAATAAATAAATAAAAAAAATAAAATCTTCCCAAGGTCTCAAAATTATCACATCTGTATGTATCAAGGGAATAAGATAAATTAGTGATTTAGAGCATGCTGCTGTATCAGACTAACTCAGTTCACATTACAGCCCTGTGACTTTGGACACATTGCTTAACCTCTGCTCCTGTATTTCATTGATATCATTTAGCCTTCTGTGACCTGCCTTAGAGGGTTGTTGTAAGCATTAAATACTTTTGTGCTGTAAAACACTTAGAGCAATACCTGAGAAATGCCAAACACTTAGTAAACTATTAACTGTTTTAATAGAATGGCTCTGCAAATAGAAAATGTTTTATGTGCTTACATATCTACTTTCTATAGATAGCTTCTAAATAACTTGGAATTGAATAAAGTTGTCACTTGGTACTGTTACAAAATAATATCAACTATAAAAGTCATCATAATGATAATTAGCATTGAATGGACACATACCATACCTTAAGCATTTTTAAGGAAATACATCAATGTGTATAATGAGTATATATATGTGTATATATATATATATATACATATATATATATATATATATATACACACACACACACACACACACACATGCAAATACATTATCTTATTTAATATTTTTAAAATAAACTGAGGTTTAGGTAATTTAGGAGTCTTTTTTAGACAGGAAGGCATTGGTGCTTGATGGATAACTTGAGTCATTATAGCTGTAATTTGATGCTCCTGACTGCTAGGTGAGATTATTCCACAATACACTGCTTCCTCAAATTCGCAGGCCCCAGCACAGCATATAACACTTACTGACTATACCATAAATATTTTTAGATTTAAATGAGTGCTTAGTCTTGGGGAATTGGGATGGAGTATATGCAATTAAAATGGAGTTACTTTAGCTACCTTGCACATATTATAAAGAGTTCTTCCTTTACTTACTTCTCAACATGTATTTCTTGTTTTTATTTCTGTCTAAACTTCAAGTATTATCCTTTCTATTTTCTATTTAAATGTTTTATCTCTCTCTCTATTAAAAGATAAAAGCCAATCAGTGTTTTGAATGTTAACTTTTTAGTCTTGTTCCTTCTTACTAGCTTGTGAGAAATCTGATAGAAGAGGATAATATTAAGATGCATTCAGTGTCAGTCCTACCATCAGCTTGTTACTTAAATTGTCTAATTTAATTGTCATACACCTAACATGTAACCCAGGAGCTAGATGCTGGCATTATTTTTGTTTTACGGATGAGACAACTGAGACACAGAGACATTGATTGACTTGGACACATAAGGTCATATAACTAGGGAGTGGTAGAATGAAAGTTTAAACTCAGAGAATCTGGATTTAAGGCCAAACTGGACTTTAAGTGACACTACAGCCTAGAAAAGAGCATGCACAGAGGAGCTATTCCTTAATTAAGAAGTGAAAAAAAAACTTCCCTAATGAAGTTGTTCAAAGAAGAAGGTCATGCATAGAAATTTATTGGGCAGAGAAGAACACAGGAAACAGAATTTTTGTAAGAGAACCACATTTGTGAAGACCTAAGAGAAAGAGAACAGAGAAAGAGAGAGAGAGAAAGGGAACAGAACAGAACAGAACACACCTCTGTAGAGAGCCTTATAAACATGTTGAGGATAAACAGAAGTTAGCACATTCTTGAGCACAGAAGTGAGAGAAAAATTGCCATTTGCAATTTTGGTAGTGACTCATACTAGCTGGAGTAGGATGACTGGGAGGAACAGCCTGGAAGCAAGGAGATCAATTTGCTATGTGTGCAAGGAGGTGTCCAATGTGAGAAGATGTTGTGCAGCTATTGAACAGTGAAAGCAGACATAGAAAATAGTAGACAGAATGTAGTAATACTTACACAGCAGAACTAACAAGACTGGAAGACTGGATTTGGTGAGAAAGATTACTGAAATCACATCAACTGTGTATGTGATTTTACTTGAGCAACTTTTTTTTTTTTTTTTTTGGTACCAGGGATTGAACTCAGGGGCACTTAACCACTGAGCCACATCCCCAGCCCTATTTTGTATTTTATTTAGAGACAAGGTCTCACTGAGTTGCTAAGTACCTCGCCATTGCTGAGGAGGGCTTTGAACTTATGATCCTCCTGCTTCAGCTTCCTGAGCTACTGGGATTACAGTTGTATGCCACCGTACCTGGCACTTACTTAAGAAGCTCTTGATTGAGGTGGTGAACAGGTTGAGGTGGGCTTGGCAAGGAGGATATGGGATAGATGCAGTTTTGGACAAGCTGAAATGACCACTTGGAGAGATCTAATGAATAGGTATCTAGTAGGTCCCCTTCTTCTATGAGGACAGGTTAGTTGTCTGTCAATGCATATTCTATGCCCAGACCCTAGAGTAAGAGTGGCTTTAGTCAGATGGGATGCATCCACCTCAGTGGCTTTCACCAGTGAAGAACTAGGTTATGCTCACCTGTGTGTTCAGCGTGAATGTGCTGGACTCTGTTCACTGTGTCAAAACCAGGACATAGACTGTAGAAATTGTCATAACACATATGTCCATGACCACCAGGACTCTTAATAAAGAGACTCAGACCTATTACCATTTAGATCTGAAAGAGACACATTTAATGTATCAAAGCAGGTTATATTGCTGCACCTCATATTTAGAGACAGTGGAAAGCAACTTTTGTTAAAAATAATATTCTTGTTTAACAGAGCTAATGAACCATCATCAATACATCATAGTTTGGATCAAGATGTATAGGTTGAATTAGAAAATAGGAATATATTTACACTGATGTCTGGAGTTTAGGAGGCCAATCAGAGGTAGAGAAACCAAAATTCTGCTGAAAAATTTCATCTCTGACCTTCACGCTGCCACCCTGAGTCACCAGTTCTGACTAGATTTAGCTTTTTTTGACTGCTTTAGCGTCCTCTGTCATATTTACACGACTCATTGTGTCAAATCATATGTGTTTATTTTTGCTTTTTCTGTTTGACCATATGATCTGTGATAGAAAGTTCATTTATCATGTATCAGCATGCTGCAAGTCTTTAGAATGATGGTTCCATTGTTGAAGTCACCCAATACGGACCTTTTAAAATTGAAGCTTTTTCCTCTTCTCCCTAATATTTCTCCCTTGATGGAAATGTATACATGCACAGGGAAATACACGCCCATATAGACAATACTCTAATAATCTCAGTGGGTCATCAAAATAGTCTGCTAAATTCACGTTGTGCTGAAGTAGAAACCTGCTGTGATAGTTCAAGAAGGGGCTGCTGTGTGCTCCTTTATATCTGATGAAATCCCTTGAGTCATCTTCCTCTGTGTCTTTCCAACAGTCCCGCCTCTATCATCTCCCAGCTACCCCTTCACCCCTTCACCCTTCCAGATCTGGCTCCCTTCCTGACATCCCTTTACATTTACGCTTCACTGAGACAGAAAGACACAAATCCAGTTCCAGCATTAGCACAGATATGAACCAGAACAACATCTTGGTTAAACAGATTGAGTGTTACATGGGCTGGGACTTGTGAACACATCTTTTTGTTGGATTCAAATTTACTGAAGCCAGGTCAGAAAAAGTTGTTGTTGGAGTCAGACTTTCCACAAGGATGGAGAAACTATTCAACAGAACACTTCATTCAGGGGTCTTTGTTGAAAGGTTTATTTCTGCCTTCATATACAGAGAAATAGATGTGTCATATTGAGCATCATTTATAATATTTTAATGTTGATCAGTCAAAACTTATCAATAGCAAATTTTTATTTCATAATAATAGATACCACTTAGACATTACTTGCTATGCACAAGTATTGTACTAAATTTAAAAATGGCCTTTATTTCTGAACTCCTCATTTCCCATGGGAGAGATTCTCTCCTCCAGGATATTTCCTGGCAATTGGCAGCAACCCTTTTCCAAGGCTTTCACCAGAATAAATGTATCATCGATTGTTGGATGGCAGACACTGGTCTCTCAATTAGGTAGAGATGGTTCATTTCTAGTTAGTAAATACCAGGAAATCACTCTCTTTCCTCCCTCTCCACCCAATGATGCTGTGAGGCGATGATTATAGGTCACCTTCTACTCTGCCTTGAGTCCCTGCTGACCCTCTGCATCCAATCACAGGGCCTGAGATGGTGGGGACCATAGTGATGGGCTTTAGCAAATCTAAACTAAAACACATAGTTCAGCAGCTTTTTGTAAAAAAATATCTTTTTAGTTGTAAATGGACCTTCATTTTGCTTATTTATATGCAGTGCTGAGAATTGGACTCAGTGTCGCATACATGCTAGGCAAGCACTCTATCACTGAGCCACAACCCCAATCCAGTAACTTTTAAAGTAATTAATCAATGTTTGATTTCAGACCAAGTTACTCTTGCTTTATTTCAATCTGTGTCAGTCTCAAGACAGATATCTTCAAATCACATTTACTTATACATTATACAAATGTAGATATATATTATACTATATGTATATATAATACTATATATTATACTATATGTACAACATATAACATAACATGTATATATATACATACACACATACACACTATACACACATATGTACATGCATCTTAAAATATTATGGGGAATCAAATTATATATAGTTATCCATTATATATACATCATATATGGGTTATATCATGAATAAGTATTGTGTTAATCAGCTATAACAAACACATAAGATCACAACTTATAGAGAAAAAGGATTCATTTTGGACCACAAATCTGGCAGTTTTAGTTTTGTACTTTGGGTGAGGCAAAACATTATAGTTGGATTATATGATGAAGTAAAAATGTTACCTCATGTATGACAAACAAAATTTTAAAAAAATACTAAAAAAAGGAGAGAGAAAGACACCATGGTCCTACAATATCCTCTGGGGCATTCCCTCCATGACCTCCCAAAGGACATTAACTCCTAAGGATTCTTCCAGCTTCCAACAGCAGCACAGGTTGTGGACCAAGTTTGTGACACAGGGAACTTTGGGGGACATATCTGAACATAGTGAATATCACCATCAGATACAGTAAAAGTTCTTTGTCTTTTCAAAACTTACACTCATTACTAAACATAGAATTACTTGATAGCTTTTAGAAGCCTGACAGAACTATTTATGGATATGAGACATTGGATCTAAATTCTGATTGTGTCTCTTATTGTCTCTGTGATTTGAGCATGAGTTACTGCTGTACAATAGACAAATCCCAGGGAAAGGGGCATAATATAAGACTAGAAGCTGTGGCTACCATTGGATTCTGAAGGCTTGACTTTCATACAAAGAACTTTGTGTATTTTTTTGCTTATTAGTAGGAATAATAAAATGAGTACTATTTATCGAACACTATCAAGTTGAGGGTTTTCTTATCTCTAATTTAAAAACCAACCCTAAGATATAGCTACAATTATTGCTTCATTATTGGTTGGAAACTAAGAATCAGTACAATTCATAACATTTCTAGGAATTACTGAAGATAAAACAAGAGAGCAACTGTGCTTTGCATTGAGAGAATGAGGTAACTCCACAGAAAAAGAGGCATCTGAGGTCAACTGTGAACTGGGAGGATTTGAACAGCATATGAGAAGACACAATTCCAGGCTAAGGAAACAATCTACAAAATAAACATGGAAATAGAAAATTAATAAGGCACCTAAGAGTTTGGGGAGAATGGAAACCTAATACATACCCCCGAAATCTGGTTGTAAGGTGAATTGAACGATGAAAACTTGCTCAAACGTATTCTTCTGAGTCTGCATGCATTTCTTCTTCCTCTCTTGAGGTTTAGGCTCCATGGAGAAATTTAAACAAGGTTTTCTATTACTGAATTGGATGAACATCTTACAAAACAGCTGTATCTTTATCAAAAGACAACATAATATTAATTTCTCACTGGTCCTGGGAACTCATGTAAAATGTATGGGCTGATTTTTAATTTTCTCTAGTGCAGGTGGCATGCTGTGGTGGGGGTAGGAGAGCACAAGGGGAAGAAGTTTGTAGCAGAATCAGTTAAGTCACACAGACCCATGCATGGAATGACCTTGCTTGCGTGCCAAACTTCAGGCGGAACAATAATGAGAAGGTAGCAGAACTAATCAATTTGGATCAGGGCCCATTCCCTCCATCACTAGGGCCACTTAGAATGCAGGCAGTGTCCCGATCCTTTCCTCAAGCTTGCCCTTTGAACACAAACACAATGTTTTCTCTTACATAACTCAACAGAAAATGTAGATTCACCATCTAAAATAGAAGCAGAATTAGTGTCCTTGCTAATAGAACTATTTTTCTTTTGTTATCCTTTCTTTTCTTCAAAGTCCCCCTTTTTTAGATTTCATGGACGATTTAATGCATCTTTCTAAACCTGATTTTACACCCCTGATGATTCCCAGAAACCGAGAGTAATTCACATGCCTTTCTCATGAAACACTGGTATGATTTCTCTGGAAAAATACTAAATTTCCCCTAACCTCATTGTACTCATCTCTGAAATGGAGACAAAACAGAATTTTTGTAATGTTTGGAGAGAGAAATGTATATAAAACATTTCCAAGGTTATTTATGGCTGTATTTTAATCCTTCTCCCTGAAAGTATAATTTCTGCCTTTGAAATATGATTTTTAGCATAAATTTGCTAATCTTAGACAAGCATTCTAATCTTTGTGATCCTTGATTTTTCTTTCTGTAAAATAGCATAATTATTATCAGTCTTATGAAATTGCTGTGCAGATTAACTGATATAATATTGGTGATAGAAATACTTATTCCATTGTTACTCATGTTTGTAATTTCTACAGCTTTTTAAGAGTACATATTACTTATACAGTTTTGGAATATTAGAGATTGAAATAATAATTCAGTAGTCATAAATTAAGACCTAGAGTCTGGGGACTTTCTTTAATACATGCTGTTTCATCTCTGTTGTAGACGAATATATTTTTTTCAATCACATGAATGCTTTTGCCATTGGCTACATGAATGGAAGCCCAGGAGATCCTGTCTTTCTGGAATTGCTGGAGAAAAAGGCTGAAGAGGTTACATGTCTCTGATGGTTAGATGGCATCAAGTAGCTGGTGGATAGCACTGCTCAGTCATGGCCAGAGAGCTATTGTGAAGAACATGATTGTTTGAAAGATCTGCTCTGAATATGAATTAGATTATTAATAGAGAAGCTTCTCTGCTTAGAGATTTTCAAACCATGATATTTCTATACAGGGACAAAGTTTTGTGTCAAACACACGTAATTCCTCTGTCTACCCCTAACATTTGGAGTTAGCATACACAGTGTCAAATTGGGTTGTAAACAAAAGCATGTTATAACAGCCTCTTAGAGCACAACACAGCTTTTGTAAAAGAAATTTCAGTATTTATAAATTTTGGAAACACACACACACATGGAATTTTCTGGATCTTCATTAAGATAATCAGGTCTCAATCATGAAAAAGAATGACAGTCACATGAGCTTTTTTAGTTTAAAATGTTTTTCTGGACTATTCTGAGCATAATTTAGGGAGAAAAAGGGCTTTCAAGAGACTGAAAGGTATACTATACACTAATGCAGGTGAAGTTGTAAGTCACTATGTATAGTAGATTAAGGAGAAAGAAGCCAGCACACAACTCTACCAGGCTGCTCTGTTCCAGATTATGTGCCAGATTCTTTTTACATTTATTCTATGTTATCTTCACAACAACTCTACGTTTTGGGGCATCTTACAAATGTTGATTCAGATGCTTGAAACTTAGGTTAATGATGACTTCACTCTTTGGGATTTGCTGGCCAAGCATAAAGATGTGCATAGGATGCATTTTCTAAGGATGGTAGGTTCTGCTAATTAGAAGACCCTTTGTTTAGCTGAATAACTGCGATGACTTTTGATAAACACTGTTGGAAGTAGGAACTTGTTCAGAGCTGAATTATGGTGTCTAAGAATGGAATTTGAAATGCTTAGAGAAATATACTGGAGAAAGGAGCACTATATCAAATAAAATGATCCTACCTTGCATAATAAGGAGGAAAAAGGAAACTTTAGTCACAACAAGTGGGGGAAGAGACTTCAGAGAATTTATGTCCTTACATAAGAGTCTTTCTAAGTTGTTTGCTTAGAGATGTGTGATGTAATCTCCCTGTATATTTTTTTCTATGATACATTTAGTAAAATATTTTTTCTCCAAAGCTCTGGTGCAAGTGAATTAGTGGAAGTATTTTAGAGAAGGTCAGGTTCCTGAATCCAATTGTGTTGAAAGATTAACCATGAAACAGCACTTAGAGATTTGGAGCTGCAATTCCAAAAGGTGAGCTGAGGCTTGTGTGTGTATGTGTGTGTACATTTGTGTGTAGAGCATATTCTCAAGGCCTAGCACATGATTTAAAAATGTTGGGTTGAATGAAATAGAGGAAAGAAACTGTAGAATGTGACAAAAAATCAAGAATTCAATCCAGACACAGAAAAGACATGATCTTAACAACCATTAGAGTTCTCCCTTTCTTCATCAGTGAAATGAGACTCTTGTATAACATGCTCTCAGAAACTCCTTCCAGTGCTCCCATCCTCTTATTTCTATACCCACTTTGGTTTGTCCTAAGACACAAACAAGGCCTTTTATATCAGAGTCAATTTCAGTGCGATAAACAACACATCAGAATTCCCTATTTCCAAAAGCCCCTCTGCTCAGTATTTTCAGGATGAGTGGGAATGCTTGTCATGACACATGAGTTCCTTGGCCCTAATGGCTATTGCTAAGGGTTGAACAGAAGGACCTGGTTATGCTCTGTGACACCAATATCAAGAGATGATCTCAGTTTTCAGCACCATTGTCACCAAATACCAAGACATATAAGAGCTTTGGCATGAGAAATAAGACCCGACCCGAAGTTTTGTCTGAAAATAAACTTGGAATATTTTAATCAATTGCACATTTCTTCCAAATGCTTACAAATATATTCAAGCCCGGATCTAAATGATGCATGAAATCTAAGGAAAAAGGAGACAAACATTGTCTCTGCCTTATTATTGATTAATTCTAGAAAGGGAAGAAAGTGAACACTTGCAGTATACTGTGTAGATAACTAACGGGAAGGTCAAAGGCAGGATGGCATAAGGCTGCAGAGGAGTCACTAGTCCAGGCTCAGGGATCAGAGAGTCCATGCCAAAGGATGTGAAATCTAACAAGAGACTTAAAAGATAGGTACGACTTAGCCAGACACAGAGAGCAAAGAAGGCACTTTCAAACATACAAATCATCTCCTAATGGCATAAGGGAGGAGGGTAGCTTTGAGTACTCAGGAAACCAAGAAAACTTCAGCCTGGATAGATCATGGAGCTGGGGAGAAATGCTGAAACATGAAACAAGGGAAACACCCTGAGTCCAGCTCTTGAAGTTTTGGGAAATCATTTTATGATTTTGGATAGTATCCTATGGTAGATATGAAACCATTTTAAAAGCATGTATTTTCAGAAGCTCAATCTTGCTAAACTTTGGAAAATGGTTTGAATGCCAGTAAGATTGTAAGTGGTGAGAGAAAACATGATGGTACATGGACCAGAGTGGAGGCAAGAAAAACAGGGATAGTCAGTCCTCACCGTATTAATGAAGTAGAATCTTCATGTGATTTTGTCTCTTAGATTATCATTTTATTTTCTTGATCTGATCTGTATTTCTTGGACTCAAGTGCTTAAAACAAATACCATGATACCATTGGAAGATAAATGATGTCTCTTTATAATTTATCGATGCCAGATATTATGTATTTTTCTTGTTCCAATAGCCTCATGTGTTCAGTCTTTCTTTTATTCAAACATGCATTTACTGAGTAGCTACTATATGCCAGATACTCATCTAGATGTAGAAGACAACAATGAGGTGGTAAAGACATTGTTCTCATGAAGCTTATGGTCCATGAATATTGCCAACCCAAAAAAGTAAACCAATGAATGTAAAACTATCTCAGATAGGTCTAAGCACTATTCCACAGGGTGGTAAGGTAGACAGTGATGGGCAGTGACTATTTCACATTTGGAGAACAGAGAATGCTCCCCAGAGAAAGGATATCTGAACTGAGACCTGAGTTCTGAGAAACTCACACAAATACCTGGGGGACAGATGTTCTTACAGAGGGAGCCATGAGGGCAAGTACCTTAAAGTTAGACATGTCCCCTGACCATGCTCTTTAATTGTACAATGTAACTTTCTCTGCCACTTAATCCTAACTCTACAATGCTCTGCTTCCCTCCTTTCTATTTTGCAAAGGAATCGTCAGTTTCTAGAATGCTATTCACTTCATATTTTCATCTTGAGTATTGCTGATCCATGTCTCTCCACTGAAATAGAGGGTCTAAGAGGGTCTAGGAGGGCAATTTTCTTCACTGGCATATCCCCAACACCTAGGAGAGTTCCTAGCACACACACAGGACTAAATAGTTTTAAGTGACTGCCTGGAAGAGTGAATAATACCTGATTGGGAACAGAAAAAAAGGCAATTTGACTTAAACATCATAAGTGTGGAGAATTGAGGTAGAATATTAAAGAGGAATAGTTAAAATAAATCATGCAGAGCTGTGTGGACCACATCACAGGGTCTGGTGCTTATTTTAAATGTGTTCTACCTTTCATACAGGGTTTGGAGTCGGAGAACGAAGACATTGGATTCATATTTTTAGCAGATCAATCTGTGTGCTTCATGAAGAATGGATTTTAGGGAATAAGAAAGCATAGAAGCAGAGAGATCTTCCATAAAGTGTAGACTGTAGGCTGTAGTGACTCCTGTGCCCGTATCCTTAGTCTTAATGGGTGTCTCAGTGTTCACTGTCCTCAAGTGCAGCTTGCATTAGCTCTACAGTAATGCATCATGAGGGATCTGCCAACTTCCTTTCCTCTGGCATAGCTGAAGGTAACAACAGCTTGGAACCTAGTCCAGAGCTAATTGGAGGGAGCACGCTTTATGCCAAGAAAACATAAACATGCTTCAGAAATGCAGCCTTGATTAAAAATACATGGACGTTCTGTGGATCTAAGCTGAAGACATATGGCCTTTGATTGCCTGGCATTTTCAATTCATATAAGAACATTATGGTGCTGCATTATAGATGAGAAGACACATTTCAGTAACTTAAAGAGAAGGGCTTTATGTGTCTTTTCCTTCCCCTCCCCAATCTCCGTATTCCACCCTACTGCTTGCTTAGAGATTGAACTGTTCAATTAAGTCCTGATTAACTGTATTTCCAATTTCATCACAGGAGTGATTTCTGTAGCATTGGCTGCTGCCTTTCTTCATGGAAATGAGGGCTCACTCTGCCCCAAAGATGAAGAAGTGTTTATGTTACCTGTCTTCTTTGCCAGAAGACATTTCCTTCATTACCCACCTCCTGCTGCAGATCTTACACACTCATTGCAACTGGAAAAGGTGGATTAACTAAATTTGATACAACATGTCCACCATATGCACTTTGTATGTGATTTTGCATAAGCCTTACCAGAACATGATGGTGCTCCTTGTCATAAAGTCCAAGACAGCATAGTGGTTATGAATATAGGCTCCCTAATCATATATACACACAAAGATGGCAATTTGAATTGTGATCTGTCACACACTAGCTGTGAGATCCTGGTTCATATTGATGGATACATTTGACCTTCAATTCTCTTTTTCTATGATGGGGATTATTACAGTTTCTTTCCACCATGTAGAAAACAAGAGGTAATTCCAAAAGGTAATATTTCCCAAAGGCCTTAGCAAAGTATGAGGGACATATTAACTCTGAACTTGTTCATACTATGAACTTGGAAGTTGAAGAGACAAGTATTACTTCAGTATTTCTATGTCCTTTACACATATTTGATGCTTCAGTGATGTTTTTCTTAAATGGATTACTTAAAGGAAGTCACGTTCTAAGTTTGTCAAACCTATGGAACCAACCTAGGTCCCTGCAACAGATGAATGGATAAAGAAAATGAGATATATATACATATTCTTTTTATTATTACATAAAATGAATGTGTGTATATACCATATTTACACATAAAAAAGAATAACTTTATGGCATTTTCTGGAAAATAGATGGCTCTGAAGACTATGATGCTAAGTGAAATAAGCCAATCCCCAAAATCCAAAGGTTGAATGTTTACTCTTATGTGTAGATAAAAAAGCAGGTAGAGGAAGAATAGAAGTTCAGTAGATTACACAACAGGGAATGAATGGAAGGCAGGAAATAAGAAAGATGGTGGAATAATTCTGACATAACTTTCCTATGTACATATATGAATGCCCCACAGTGAAACTGAACATCGTGTACAACCACAAGGCCGGGATGCTAATTAGAATAAGATGTACTCCATGTTTGTATCAATAAGTCAAATTACACTGTAATGCCATATATAGCTAAAAAGAACACAAATTAAAAAATAATTAAATAAAGCAATAAAAAAAATATTTATGGAAGAAAAAAATGTGTTTTAGTTTAGTTCTCTTTCTTTCCTTGAGACAGGTTTCCATATTAGAGAACTGGAACACCATTCTTCATCCGTCTGTGCTGTATATTTCTGCATGTCTTGCGTACACATTCAGGGTGGTGCAGAAATTAATACCAACAGTGTTCAAGCCAAGTTGCTTGGGTTTACATATGAGCCAACGTATGTTCTAGCTATGTGCTTTGTTTTGACATCTTGTGTCTTCTAAATTGTATATGTGAAAATCTAATATCCAATGCAATATTATTAGGGGCTATGTCCTTAGGGAGCGATTAGGTCCTGAAGACCCTTTGTGAGTAGAATTTGTGCCCTATTAAATGAGACCTGAGGGAGAATGCTCATTCCTTCTGACATGTGAGAACACACAGATGGCATAATCTATGTAGCAGGCACTCAGTTACTTGTACTTTGAGCTTGGACTTCCCAACCTCCAGAACTATGAGCAATAGATTTCCATTATTTGTAAACTATCTGGTTGAATGTATTTTTTATAGCCATTCAAAGGAATTAAGAAACAAGAAAGCTCGTGAGACCTTGTGGAGGTACCATAATCGCCTCAAAAGTAAGGACGATAATGTCACTGATGATACAGGGTTGCTGAAAAGTTTAAATAGATAAGACCTATAAAGCCTTCATCACAGGAACAATATTAATGTAAGTGATCAGTAAATATTCTCATCAACATTTTTTTCCATTAGTGTTCATTATTTTATCTTCCTATAACTCTTTTACAGACTTGAAGATCAATCTCACACTTTAAACTTGTTTGTACTCCTCCTAAATAGGCTTGTGTTTCTAACATATATGACATTCTTGGGGGTGGTTCTGTTGTGCATGGCTGCCTGAGGCAAGTTTGTGGTGACCAGCCATGCCAGCTTTCGTGGGACTATCCAAGTGTTAGTGTTGATAGTCCTGTATTTTGGGAAATCCTTCCATCCTAGAAAAACTAGTCACTTTGACAGGCTGGAGATGATTAGGAATACAACCTGAACTGTTTTTTAGAGAAGATGGCACAAGAGGTAATTATAGTCATTAAGCACAATTGCATAAAAAAAAGAAAGATTTTATCATTCAGGAAAGCAGTCTTCATAAGGGTTATGGGAAGGGAAAATCATCTATTGGGTGAAATATTGCCCCTAGAAACACAAGCTAATCAGATTTTTTCTAAATAATTTTCTAAAATAATACAAAGAAGGAAAACAATGCTTATCGAACATTGCCTCTTTACCATTGATATTATGCCATATTTTTCAAACCAATTAATATAGAACAATCAGGAAGATGGCATAGAAGAGGTACTTGGCACTAGCATGATCTCCCATGGAATAGAAACAAAGCAACAGGTGTGTAACTGCTTGAGGAAGTGAGGAGCTGTGGGTGGCCACCGGAAATCATCAGTGAAGAAAAATGAAACTTATTGAGATCCAGAGTCCAGGGAGAATAACAAAGCAAACTAAGTGGAAGACCCAGTACCTGGTACTCAGCACCTCAGGTGGCGAAAGAGGACTCTTCTAAGGAGGCAAAGGTAAAAGAATAAGAGTTACAACATGGCACAAAGGCTGCACCCCGCAGACAAACAGCATAAAGAAGCAAGTGACCTAGCATCTGTATAGCAAGCCAGCTGTAGAGGAGAAATTTCACTGCTTCTCCCAGCAAACTGAGTGTTCCAGCCTGGAGTCATCCTGACAGACGAGGGTCTTATGGTCTAAGACTATACTACTCTGGGGTCACAATATCCAGCATAATCACATCTCAGGGTCCCTGTGGACAGCTTGCTGCATTGACTTGGCAGACAGGAGCCACACAAGACATTCTTGGTTAGAGGAAGCATCTCAGACACAAACCTCCTGAGAATATCATGCGGGGGGAAGTGAGGGCTTTGATGGGGAAAGAAGGAGAGGGCCCTGCCCTCTGGAATCAGCAGTTTCAGAGAATCAGACCTCTGTAACTGGTAGCAGCATCAGCCATATTCGTTTTGTGTGTGTGTGTGTGTGAAAGCCAAGCCTGAAACACCAGGCTGGAGGGCAGTTAGTTACTTGATTCTTTGACACCCTCCCCCCACACCAGCCAGCATAGAACTGGGTGCTCAAATTGCTTCCCTTTCTTCTGGAGGTTTTGGGATGTACTAAATTCTGAGCACACAGACTAAAACCTCTGGGGAGAATATAAGCCTGGATTGAGTTGCACTCTGCCCAAACTCATTAGGTGAGAAGGTCTCACCCAGTGCAGCCCCAGCACTTGCCATCCCCTGAGGTGCAAAGAAAGAAAACCTTCAGAGAGAACACACCCCTGAAGCAGCCAACATTCCCGCTTAGTTTGGGTAAGAAACCTGTGGGATAACCTGTGCTCCGCCCCAAATAGTTTGATGACAGCGGAAAGAATTTCAATAAGCTACAGCCATGACTCACTATATTTGGCAGATTTCAACCTTATAAGACCCAGAGGAAAGATTAAATCAGCATAGCTCTTTTTTGGTTTCCAAATATCTCTTCTAGAAGTAATTTTTAGTCATTTTTCCTTCCATCTATTCTGTCTTTTATTTCTTTTTCTTTCTTATTTTATTTTTAATTTGATGTCTCTTCTTTCCTACTTTTATCTACTTCTTTTTATTTCTATTTGAATATCTTTGTTCTCCTCTTTTTTTATCTCTTTTTGTTAAAATTTTGTCTTCTTTTCTTCTAATGTTTGGATGTAGGCTAGGACCTTGTATACACTGGGCAGGTGTCCAATCTCTGAGCTAGAGTCCAAGCTCAACTGAGAGAAACTAAGTCCAATTGTGGCCAAAATACAGTCCAGTTTGAACCCTGGTGGACATCTCTACTATAAGAAAAGGGGTAACATAAGTTTCCAGCTGTTGAACCATGCCCTAGTAGGCACAACTAGTATGATGCTGTGGTCCAGATTTTGAGCAGATATTATTATGGTAGCTGCAGAGATAATAAACAAAAGTTGCTGACAATACTTTTGTGCAGGTCCTCTACATCATAACTGGACCTGGTTTTATAACATAGGGCTAATGCTTTTGAGGATCACATGATGGCCGGTGGCAGGGCGAGGAGCTGTGATTACAGCCCCTGCCCCACCTGGTGAAGCACCCACATCTGTACCTGTCTCCAATCATAGAATAAGGGCTTCAATCCTTTCCATAAAACTGGAAAGCCCAACATCAGACTCACTTTCAAGTAACAGAAGTACTATCTATCAGTGCCTTTGCAAATATGCAACTCCAGATAGTGGCTACCATTTCCATAAAAGAAGTAACCAGAGAAAGTGCACCCCACATGCTTTTTTGTCTACACCATATCTGGTGTTGAAGTACTAGAGTTTCTTCCCTCTTGTAAAACTGACAGAAAGTGAGTTTCTCTGACTCTGATGGTATTTTCTGTGCCCAAATCCATGAATCACAACCAAAAGTTTCCTTTATGGAGTTTCAGTAGAAATAAACTCAACTGTAACAACAAACAGAAACACCAACTCACACTGGCAGAAGAAAGCCATATACAAAGAAGGAAACCACATAAATGTGGAAGAAATATCCATCACATCAGATGTACACACTTCAATGTATAAACAGGAGAAATATGAAAACTCAAGGTAATACGTCACCCCCTAAAGTTCATGATCTCAGAGTAACAGATTACAAAGATATCAAAATGGGAGAAATGCTGGAAAAAGAACTTAAAAGAACAACTTTAAGAAAGCTCAGTGAAATCCAAAAGAAGATAAATACTTGAATGAACTAAGGAAGACTGCATTATATAAATGAGGAATTTGATAACCAGATAGAGATTCTGAAAAACAAACAAATCTTGGAAATGGAAAAAATTCAATGTCAGATAAAAATTTTAAAAAAAGAAGGAAGAGAACACACAAGAACCCTGGGATACCATTAAAAGATCAAATATCTGCATATTTGACATAACAGAGAGATAAAAACTACATTCAAGGATATAGTTAGTAAAACAATAGCATAAAGTTTCCAAATCTTGGGAAAGACATGAACATTGAGAGCTGGAAGTTTTTTGTTGTTCTTGTTGTTGTTTTGTTTTAATATTTTTTTAGTTGTCAATAGAACTTTATTTTATTTATTTATATGTGGTGAATCTAACCTAGTGCCTCATACATGCTAGGCAAGTGCTCTAGCACTGAGCCACAACCCCAGCCCCAATACTGGAGGTTTTTACAAAGCCAAATAGACACAATCAGAAAAGTACCTCTCCACAACACATTGCAGTTAAATTGCCAAAAGTACAGAAAAAGGAAGAATATTAAAAGCTACAGGATAGAAATGTCAAGTGATATTTAAAGACAAACCCATTAAACTAACTGCAGATTTCTCAGCAGAAACTCTAAAGTTTCCAGGAGAGTGTAGAATAATATATTCCAAATCCTAACAGAAAATAATTGCCAACTGAGACTACTATACACAGAAGGTTATCCTTCAGAATCAAAGTAGAAATAAAAACCTTCCAAGATAAGCATAAACAAAAGGAATTCATGACCAATAGACCAGCATTACAGAAAATGCTTAAGGGAATCTTATATTCAGAAGAGGAAGAAATATAAACAAAATCATGAAGGCATGTAGAAGGATAAATCTCACTGGAAGAGGAGACATGCAAATGAGAAATAGGAAACTATTGAACATTATCAACACAATTAACCATTAAACTTCTAAGATGAATAAGAGAGAAACAAAAGTATGTAAGATATCCAGACGAAAATGAACACAATTAAGTACAAGTGCATACCATTCCATATTGAATCTGAAGGTCTTAATTCTTCAATTAAAAGACACATACTGGCTGAATGGGTTAAGATACAAGACCAAACAATATCCTGCATAAAAGAAATTCATCTGCAAAAACATGTTAAGACTGAAAAAGGATGGAAAAAGGAAAGGATGGAAAAAGATACTTCAAACAAATGGAATCTGAAAGCAAGCAGCAATAACTACACTTTTATCTGACAAAATAGACATTAAAACAAAATCAGTCAGAAAATTCAAAGCAGCTCACTATGTATTAATCAAGGAGATAATACACTAAGAAGATATAACAGTTACACACACACACACACACACCAAACTTCAGAACACCCAGTTATATAAAACAAAAGCTGCTAGATATAAAGGGAGAGATAATACTCAATGAAATAATAGCCAGTGACCTCAATACAATAAGCACCAAAAGATGATTCATACAAAAAATCAATAGAAGAACATCAGAGCTAAATTATACTTTATTTCAAATGGACATAGCAAATGTTGCTTAAATATCCATCCAATAGCATCAGAAAACACATTCTTTTCATCAGCACATGGAACTTTTTCCCAAAATAGTCCATAGAAAGACAAAGAGAGAGAAGACTCAAATGAATAAAATTAAGGATGTAAAAGAAGACATTACAAGAGATACCACTGAAATTTAAAGAGTCATTAGGGAGTATTATAAAAAAAACTCTATATGAATGAATTGGAAAATCTAGAAATGGAAAGATTTCTAGAGACATATGATCTACCAAATTTGAGTCAAGAGGATATAAAAAATCTAAATAAATCAACAACAAATAATTAAATTGAAGCAAAAATAAAAATCTTTCAATAACAAAGAGCCCAGGACTTGATGGATTCATTGCTGAATTTACTAGACTTTTAAGAAAGAACTTACACAAATGCATCTCAAATTATTCCACAAAATGATAAGGCAGTCTCCAGTTCTATCCATTTACCAGCATACACCATAATTTCATTCTTCTGGATGACTGAGTAATATTCCATTGTATCTATATGCCACATTTTTTTAATCCATTCATCTGTTGAAGGGCATCTAGATTGGTTTCATTGTGAATTGAGCTGCTATAAACATTGATGTGGCTCTATCACTGTAGTATGCTGATTTTAAGTCCTTTGGGTATATATGAAGAGTGGGATAGCTGGGTCAAATGGTGGTTCCTTTCCAAGTTTCCTGAGCGATCTCCATACTGATTTCTATAGTGATTACACCAATCCCCAAAAACTAAAGGTCAAATGTTCTCTCTGATATGTGGATGCTGACACACAAGAAGATGTGTGTGTATGGGAGAACAGAATTTCATTGGGTTGGACAAAGGGGAATGAAGGGAAGTGGGTAGGGATAGGAGTAGGAAGGACAGTAAACGGAATCAACATAACTTTCCTACGTTCATATATGAATACACGACCAGTGTAACTCCACATCATGTACAACCACAAGAATGGGATTGTAATTAGAACAAGTTATAGTCCATATATGTATATGTCAGAGTACACTCTATTGTTATGTGTATCTAAACAGAACAAATAAATTAAAAAAAAAAATGAAAAGGTAAGGAACCCTCCCAAACTCATTCTATAAAGCCACTATTATCCTGTTACAAAAGATTGACAGGGACACAGGAGAAAAAAAGAAAACTATAGACCAATATGTCTGATGAAGATAGATGAAAAAATCCTCAAAAAAATACAAAATGGGAGAATATTTTGTCTACATATTCATCTGTCACAGAATTAACATCCAGAATATATAAGAACTAAAAAAATGTCAGCAACAGAATAAAACCGAAGCCTGGTGCGGTGGTGCATGCCTGTAATCCCAGTGGCTTGGGAAGCTCAGGGAGGAAGATCATGAGTTGAAAGCCAGTCTCAGCAAAAGTGAGGTGCTAAGCAACTCAGTGAGAACCTGTCTTTAAATAAAATACAAAATAGGGCTGAGGACTCAGGGGTCGAGTGTCTCTGAGTTCAATCCCTGGTACCAAACAAAACAAAACAGAAAAAAAAAAAAAAACAAGAAAAAACCCAAAACAACAAATAACCCAAGTAATAAAAAGACAAATGATATGCATGAACACATTATAAAAGGGGAAGTACAAATAACAAATAAATATCTGAAAAAAATGTTCAATATCTTTAGCCATCAGGAAATACAAATCAAAATTATATTGAGATTCCATCTCATCCAAGCTAGAACAGCTATTATCCAAGGAAAAAAATATATTGGTGAGGAAAATTAAAAGTAATCCTTACACACTGTGGCAATGTTAATTAGTACAGTACTATGGCAATCAGTATGGAGATTTCTTTAAAATCTAAAATGAGAACTATGATGTGATCTAGTCATAACACTCCTGGGCATATTTACAAAGGAAATGAAACCAGCATACAAAAGAGTTATCTGAAAGCCCATGTTCATTGGGATGCTGTTCACAATAGCCAAGATGCAGAATCAACGTAGATACCTATCAACAAACAAATATTGTATATATATAGACCGGGCATGGTAGTGCACACACCTTTATCCCAGCACCTCCAGAGGCTGAGGCAGGAGGATTACAAGTTGGAGGCCAGTCTCCGCAACTCAGTGAGCCACTAAGCAAGTTAGTGAGATCCTGTCTCAAAATAAAATATAAAAAGGTCTGGGAATGTGGCTCAGTGGGTGAGTGACCCTGGTCTCAATTCCTGGTATGAAAAAAAAAAAACCAAAACTTCATATTTTCAGGAAAATGAATGGAACTGAAAGATCATCTTAGGTGAAATAAGCCAGACACATAAAGACAACTTTAAAACATTTTATCTCATATGTGGAAACTCAAAAAAATATATGACCAAAAAGTAGAAGAAGAACCATTAAGAACTGGGATGGGGAGGAGGTTAAAGGTCAAGTTTGTGAGAGTAGATGGGGGAATAAGAGAGTGAACATGAGCCGGGCACGGTGGCGCAAGCCTGTAATCCCAGCACTGAGGGAGTCTGAGACAGGAGAATCGTGGGTTCAAAGCCAGCCTCAGCAATGGCAAGGTGCTCAGCAACTCAGTGAGACCCTGTCTTTACATAAAACACAAAATAGGGATGGGGATGTGGCTCAGTGGTCAAGGGCCCCTGTGTTCAATCTCCAATGCCAGTCAAATCCATTAATTTGTACTATCAACATGTGTTAATAGTAAAACCAGAAATAATACAAAGTAACAGAAGTGTTTATGCTTACACTCTATTCCCAAACATTCTAATTCAAAACGTCTAGAGGGGAGGCTGGCAATCAGGGAATCTGTGTTTTTAAAATGCCTTCCTTAATCCCTGATACTACAGCAAGCCGTTCGGAGACCCTGTTTGGAGATGCAATGAAGTGTTATAAAACATCCTCAACACAGCTGCTTAACTTTGCTGAAAGTGCACTGGGCAGCAACTGTTCCCTAGAGTACAGGCTGCCAGGCCATCTGTTTAAATCACCGCAGCTAGGGCTTGCATGTGTCTCCCCAAAGTGTGTGTGTGTGTTGGAAACTTTGTCCCCATTCACTCATGTTGAGACATGGGATGGTAGGGGGATGATTAATTCGTGAGGACTGTGCCCTATTGCAGGAGGGGCTTTGCTGTAAATTTTAGTTCTCTCTGGCTAGCTTGCTGTTCACCTTCTCTTATGTTATGATGTAGCACAAGTCCCTCACTAGATGCTGAGAAGATATTGTGCCAAACTCCTGGCCTCTAGAACTGTGAGCCAAGCAAACCTCTTTTTATCAAATTAACAGAAGATAAAACTGTCAATATGAAAATATTAACTGATTCCGTGCTGGGCAGGGTCCTGCTGGGGACTTATATCACCTTGCTTACGTTTCTCTCCATCCAGGGCTATATCTCTGGTATCCATTTTGGACATCAGAATCGCTGGCCAAAAACCAACCTTCAGTTTCTTTTAAATCTACCAAGTGATTCCAATGTATATTCTCCCATAATTTATAATTGCTGGGTTGTAGCATGGGAATTGGGTTTTAAAAGTCTTCATAGGTATAGTAAGTTAAATAAGAGTCTTCTAAAGTTCATATCCTCTGGGAGTTCCAGAATGTGATCTTATTTGCAAATAGGGTTTTCACAGATGGAAACTTATGATACAGATCTTTTGTCTTGCAGATGTTAAGATAAGGTTATTTGTATTGGGTCAGGGTGGGTCCCAAATCCAGTGACACATGCTTTTAAAAGAAGAGAAGATGCACAGAGATACACAGGAAAGAAGGTCATGTGACTATAGAATCACACTGGGGTGACATAATCACAAGTCAGAAACAGTTAAGAATTACTGGGAGCCACCAAAAGCAAGGAGGGAGCAGGAAAGGATTTCTCCCTAGAGTCTTTGGAGGAAGGATAACTATGCCAACAGCCGGGATGCAAATGTCTAGCCTTCAAAAATACAAGAGAATAAATTTCTGTTGTGGCAGCCACAGGAAAATAATATATGGCATGATTCTAATACACAGCCAAGTTTGGTAGCTACTGTTGTAGGTAGACTACGATGAATCATATTACATCATCTTGACTCCCACTCCTTCCTTGTGGCACGAATTCCCTCTATGATGTCTCACCTAGCTGCCCTCAAATAAGTGGAACTCTTACACAGTAGCAACTTTTCAAAGATCTCATATGACCCTCAGAGGACAAGACAGACACGGGTCTTTCAGGAACCATGTACCCAATTTAGTCTGTGTCTATTTTTGTTCCCCTTTCTTTAAAAATATTCCCTCTACGAGAATTCCAAAGAGAAGATTTTCAAAGAGAAAAGCACAATCATTACAGTTGAGAAACTGCTCTTGAAACTTATTAGCTTGTGACTCATACTCCTGAAAGGAGCTAATACCTTAATTTCATATTTCTCTGCTCAAATGCAGACCAAGGCGTAAACTGAAATGAAACTTTACACTAATGGCTTCTTAATTATACCCATCTAAAAGCAATTACCTGAGTTTTAGCAGATACAAAGTTAGGGTTGATGGGACCAGCAGATGAGAAATAGGAGGAAAGGTCATCTGTACAACAGGATCAGTGGAGAGGAGATAAAACACAGTGAAGAGAGGGCAACGCATCAGAGATAGGGAAAGGTTGACAAGTTTCTAACAATAGGTTTGCCTGGTTTCTGAAACAAGTTTGCCCCTTCCTCCCATCAGAAATGAAGCTAAAGAAGAAATGTTTTATTTCAAGATAGAAACTGACTCCATTTGAGACCTTGTTACCTGAGATAGATTCACTTGATGCCATATTTGGAACCAGAATTTGCTAGTGGAACAGGGATTCTAAGGCAAACCGATGGAGGTAGCATTCCTGATACGTTGCCCATTAAGCAGGAGCCTATGTAGAATAAGCCCAGTTCTCAAAATCACACCTAGCATTGTGTGTGCATGGAGTGTGTGCATGTGCGTGCCTGGATGTGGGGAACGTTCACAGAAATGTTCAACTATCCCCTGAGTGGGAGTTCTGGATGACATCATTTCTTATACCATATGCTTTTCTGTTTTGTTTGGATTATTTGCAACGAGCCTATATTCCTTGTGGGTAAAAGGAAAATTCTAGAAATAAAAATAAGACAAAAATGAACCAATCCAGTAGGAAATTGTCAACTTAAATTGAATTTCTCTTTATTAAAAACTGAACTAACTAAGGGATTAGATTCTAGGAGCAGGATTTATACACTTCTTAACACAAAGGGGGAACTCACACTAAGACCCATGAGCCAGAACCCAAAGCATGGGAGATATGTTTTATTTGGGTCCATATGACCATTAAGCATTTAAAAGTGTAATGCCTTTGGGTGCTTTCTGCAATTCAACCTAATCTCCTTCCTTCCATCTCTTCCTTCTCCTCCTTCCTTTTTCTCTCCCCCTCCTCCACTTCTCCCCCCAACACACACACACACACACACACACACATACACACACACACACACACACCCCCAGTCCTCTTTGCTCATATCCTTTAACTTCCTGACACAGCATGTGTGTCTGTGGGCCTCTGCCATAGGTACATTGTGCTCTTGATAAATAGAGGCAGTATCTGGGTAAATGGAGTCATCTTCAAGAAGACTGATGGGTATCCAAGTCCCCCCAAAATTTCCTAATTTTTCTTTCACACTTCAGTCATTAGAGCTACTTCTTCATTTAGAATCTTTGATTTCAGTCTTCACTGTAGCCAGAAACTAGGTCTAGATTAAGCCTTATGATCATATTATACACTTCTGGTTACTGATGTCCATTTAAACTCCTGCAATTTTGCAGTACTTCCATATGTAAAGCCAGTAGGAAAAACTGATTTTCAGGCAAAGAAGATTCCTTGCCTTATTACAATATTTACTTCATTTTTGTTTTTTGTGTGTGTGACAGAATTAAAAAGACAAGCCACTTTTTCTAGCACCACTAACAGAATTAAAAAGCAAAGCTAACATATGTTAGTTTTCTATATTGTTTATCTTATCAGGGACTTTATAAATGACAATTCATTATAATTTTCAAAAGAAAACTTGGTGGCAAATTTTACTCCTATTGTATGGGAAAGGATGTTGACACTCATTGAAATAAATACAATTCAGAAAGCAGCACAGCTTTAGACATTAGAAACAAATCCATAGCCTAATTTAGTCTGATACCAAAGCATGGACCATGGTTCTAGATGGATTCTTGAAATGGCCCTGACAGTGGTGTCTTGGGGCCAGCTGGTGAGGTCTGTCTTTGTGCTTCCTTTCCCCATCCCTGAGCTCAATGACCGCCGATTGTTGTAGTCGAAGTCCTCCATAGTGGGAGAATTTACACAGTGAAAATTGGCACATGCTAAAAAATGAGGGGTTTGGGGAATAGATACACTTGTTAAACATTTTCTAGCATGCCATTGCTTCAAAACTAGAACTTCACTCTGCCAGGTTTGTGTTAAGGTAAGGTCCTACTATTTGTCAGACTAGGGTTGGCACTAGAGAAACAAGTGATACCTAGGTAACCTCCAGCTTCAAAAATGCACAGATTTGTGATATTAGATATGGAAGCAAACAAAAGCTTGCTATAGCAAACAGATATCAAAGCAAAGTGCCACCTAACTATGCATCAAAGAAAATAAGGATTGATATTTGTAAAGCAAATTGCACATCATTAGTAAAATTTTAATAAGTACTTAGTTGTGAGGTTTTCTGATTCTTTACATTTCAAATTTTATCAAATGAAGGTAAGCAGTAAAGAACATTGTTCTTTTTTGACTGTTCTGTTTTGTAGCTCATTATATGTACTAAGGATAATGCATAAGCTTTCCCCAAAGACTGCCCCTCACGACCCCCAGAAGGAAACAGCCCTGCTGATAACTGTGAGACAACAAATGTCTATTGTTTAAGTACCAAGCTGTGGCTCATGGTTATGGTAACCATAGGAATGGAATAGCCTGTTTTAATTTTCTCATTCTACCTGTTTTCTTGTTTGCTTATTTCACTCTCTTTCTCGTTCTGGGCAGGGGGACCTTTTGTTCAGTGCTATACCTGGTCCTGAATCATTGGCTGCCGCATGATAAACACTCAGCAAATGCTTTGTGAAACAGTAAATGGGAGGGTTTTGGGTTTTTTTTTTTTCTTACATAGTTGAAGGAAAAAAAGCTAGAAATATAATTTTAGGCAAAGTTCGACCAAGCAACTAGATGATGTCACCAAGATCTAAATTCTGCTTCTCTCACAGGCTCTCAGTCCCGATTGCTCTGTCTCTCACACGGATAGTGGTGTCAACTTCATCCTATGTTTGGCTTCTCCAGTGGAAACCAGATGGCTCCAATCATCCGCGATTTCGTCAGTCAGGATCTTCAGTTACAAGCAAAAATGGCTAACGCTAAAAGAAATCCCCTAAATTTAGCAAGGATTTCATATGATTTTCAATGGAAACAAAGCAAAAAGATAATTGTTCGATGGGGCTTCATGTGTCCACATTTAAATTCAGCTGCAGGCAGGTGGTGGACTCTTTGGCTAATAGACATGGAAGAAGGAGGTCTCACTTGTATTCATTGGCTGGAGTTAGGCAAGCTTGCTCTAGCAGACTGAAACCCTGGAGGGGGATGTGGGGTTGTTGTCCCCAAACTCAAAGACTTTGTGGGGAGGTTAATGGGTTATTGTAAAGACACAACCCAAAATACCGTCTGCACTGTCCAAATACACAAATATATTTTAAATTTTTCAATCCACTGGCTTCCACCAACAGTACATAGACTAAACAAATACTTTATGTGTCTGAACTAGTGTGTTTTCCCTGCTTTGCTTCCAAGTTCTACCCTTTCAGATTCATTGCTTTGTTTACTCTGCATAACACAAATTCAAATTAAACTGACACATCACTCACATCCTTTTCTCAAAATTCGATGATTCATTAAATGGATTTCAATGACTTTAAAAGATTTTCCACACCTCAAAAGCACCCAACTGACCCTTTAAAGATATGAAACTCCGTTTTAAAATGGACAGATTCTGGCATGTGGGTCTTAGTATATAAACCAACCATTAAACGTGGCTCTATCTATAATTTAGGAAGAGAAAGCAGAACATTTCTTCAAATTTATTTTTTGTTATTGTCATGGAGGGAGGATTATTCCCTTCACCAATTGGTTTCATGTTTTTAAGTTTTCTTGATTGATGCTCTGGGTAAAAGCTTCAAATGAACAAAATTTCTGCTAAAAGCTGTACTTACGTGATTCTCTTAAACCACTAGCATTTAAAGGCTAGAATGCACTGGTTTCTAGGGTATAGAATAAAAGGATTTAAGAACACAATTAGTAACTTGTTCCAGCAATTAGAGCTGAGTTTAATTACAAACTAAGCTCTTGATAGACCATTTGACAGTCAGTGCAAAGTGAGAGAAAGAGATCAGAAAACTGCTAGAAGCAGCAGCAAAAGAACTTTCTCACATATTTATTTTTGTTCACATTATCTCCAGGCCTGGTGTTGCCTTTATGAGAAAAAAAGGTAACAGAATTTATTCTTTCAAACAATGTATTTTTTAGCTTGGCAACAGGATTTTTTAAATTTTTGCCTGCTTTCGGTTCCATCTATCCAGCAGTCAAGCTGGGATTCTGGACTTGCTGCTCATTTGATATCAGTGGTACCCACCATGCATTCCCTTTTCCATCCCCAAGAGATATGTCTTCCTCATAGGATGGAGGGCACCAAGCACACTCAGTGCCTAAAGTATTAAAATATACATGGCTTCAAAATCTCCTGGTCCAAGTCATATATATTAGCACAATTAATCAGAAAAAGATGCAGCATGAGCAAAGTCATGTTGCTGTGCTGGAGCAAAGATCTCAGCTTGGAATTCTATAGGTTAAATGGCGAAAAGGCCACTCTTTGAAACAAAGGGAGGGTTTATAGGTCCTGTGGTTACATTGGAATCATTTATTTTCTTCCTGTTAGCATTTCCCAAAATGGAGCCCTCAAAAAGATAAATAGGAGGTCATTCTTTCACTGCTGCATTTTTCCCTTAAGGAAAAGTAATGGACTCAGATCCATTTACTGGGCATGTTACATGGCTACAACTCTATGCATAGCCGTGCCGGCCCTGTGCACAGAGCCAATTACATTAGAGGCAGAGCTGAGCTGAGTGGGAGAAAGTACGTGGTTAGGAAGGGGGAGAACTGACACAATGCCCTACTCTGCTATTTTCTGGTCATAAGCAAGCCTTCTTGCCATTTCACTTCTCTTGACTTTTAAATGGAAAAAAAAATACAATCTCTTACTCATCCTTGTATTAGTTTGGCAAATACTAATCCTTGTATTAGTTTGAGCACCTACTATGTGTCAGACACTATAATAAGTTCTAGAAATATGATACATATCAAGCAAAGCCTTTGAACTTAGAGAGCCTATGCTCTAATCTAAGAAGACTCCCAACAAGGTAGATATTCAAGTAGGGAAATGAAAAATATTAGGAAATGTGTCCTATGACAACCCAGAGGGGAGCTTTTGAAGCTTAGGGATTGGCTAGTGCAAAGTTCCTGAGCCTGGACACGGTAGACATGTCTGATGCAGAATGAGAAAGCCATGACTTCTCCATGAGTTAAAAGCTTAGTGTGTGCAATAACAATGAAAAAGTGGTAAAAATTAATGCTAATAACAGGCTGTTTTCTCTGCGGCAAAACAGAGAGAGCTCCTCCTCCCTTGCAACCCTCCCTTGTCTCTCTTTCAGCAATTTTCCCCCAAAAATGTGAATTGCCAGAGATTCTCTTGAGTCTCGGAGCCAGGGGAGATCATTTGGGCTCAGCCAAGAACCACTAGCTTAAGCCGGGAGGAAGCAAATAGCTTCTTAGTGTCTCCCCATTAATTGAAATAAGATTGTGATAGAATGACACCTACCACTTCCACCAAATATTTGTTCATCTTAATCTATTGTATATTATGTAGCAATTTTATTTCATGTAATTAAGATTATCTAACATAGAGTGAATAAAAAATAATGAATTTATTCTCTGCCTTCAGGGAGTTTACAGGTAAATTAAATTATTCATTATCATTAGTAATATTATTCTTTGCATTTAATAGAACTATTGTAATTAATAATCAATGATGGAAAACATTTGAGGAACCAGGTTACATATCCATTCTTTAACTGAATTTTCCAAGTAAATTCACAAATTGCATATTACCATTCTTAGGTCAACAGATGAGAACCATGAGTCAGAAATAAGGGAGGTAACTCATCCAAGTCACATACCTTCTAAATGACAGGGTTTCTAGCTGTTTGACTTTAGTTCTGTGCTTCTGATCCCTCTGCTCTGTTCCCGCTCATATTATTAAGACAGTTTTCTAGCCAAGATTAAACTCTTACATTCTCTAATTTACCACAATATATTCTGGGTCATAGGTCATATCATAAGCATTTTTTGGGGGAAGAGTAGATTGTGGATGGACACAATACCTTTGTTTCACTTATTTTTATGTGGTGCTGAGAATCAAATCCAGTGCCTCACATGTGCTAGGCAAGTGTTCTACCACTGAGCTACAAACCCAGCCCTTTTATTCTAACAAATGAGGAAGCTGTGTCTTGAACAGTAAAATGATTTAAACACAGATTTACCCAGCAATAAGTAATAGACTGAGGATACAAGCATCAAAATCCTGTTTTTGAGCAAACACACACACACACACACACACACACACACACACACACCCCAGCTGGAGAAAAATGTACAATGAAAAATATAAATTAGAAAATTAATATACAAGATAGGTAAGTGATTAACAACAAATCTCCCATGTAGTAAGAGATTTCTTATGACTCTTTTGAACCCCTAAACTCTGGAGATCTAAGTCAAGTCCTCAGCATTATCACTGTGGCTACTTATTAAGCAGTATTTTGTAGATAACTGCTCCTTATCACAGCACCTTAGGGTCATGGACCCTGCACACTGACAATTGTTCTTGGTGCAACTCAGCAAAAGCTTCAGACTCCACCAGTTTGTAGAAGTGTGTCTCTTCCTTCACTTAGCCTCAGATTTATTTGGGTTCAAAGTTATTTGGTCTATTCTGATTTTATTTGCCTTTGTTTCCAGCCTAAATGACAACTTTCCCATAGTCACTTCTCATCTATCAAGGGTGGGGAGCTGTGGAGGTAGGCGGAGAAGACATTCCCTAGATGATAAGGACAAGGAAAGAGAATGAGAGAGGCAGAGGGAAAAAAAGACAGAGAGAGAGAGAGCAGAGAGAGCGAGAGAGAGAGGAATCTGCGTGTGTGGCTTGAAAAGGAATGCACAAAATCGCCATTTTTATGATTGATTTGTAGTCTCTGTTAATTGTTTGTAACTTTAATTATTTTCAACTGTGAAAGTATTTACTTTGACATTTGAGTTGATATTAAGCAAGATGATAAGGTTTTCATGTTTACCCAAAAGGGAGCACAGGTTTCAGAAAGATTGAGAAGTGTTCTTTCAGGGCATATCTCCATCTTTGCCCCAAGTCTGCAGTGAGTTTCTGAGTGCTTCTCCTCTTCTTAGCCTTCAGGGTCTGGTGTAACCAGGGGTGGGCCACTGGAACCCTATCAAAAACAAACTGTTATGGCCACACTTTCTTCAGGTCTGGTTTGTCTACCTTGGCTCTTCACTATGACCAAAGGTAATGAGCTTGGAGTTGACACAGAGGCACTGACCATCCCCGTTATACACACCATTCTTAGTTCTATATCTCATAACTGACCAGACTGTCATTTATCTTTCTTGATCTTCATAAAAATCCTGTTATGATACAACAGGGCCTCTTATCCCTTTGGGCAGATGCTCTTATTTACAAATTGACTTAAGAGACAGTGTTCAGAATGATTGACCAGTTGGCCTGACTTCCCTTTCTATTTCTCATCATATATGTAAATGCATTCAGCAGGTTAATATGTATTTAGATAATGTCTTTGCATAATCCCTGGGATGAATTGCAGGGATTTTCTTTCACCTATGCAAACTGTAAAGGTAAATCCTTATCCTGAAACTCTTCCCCAAATTTTATTCATTTCCATGTGGAAAGCGGGCTAGGAATGGGAAATAGTACAGAATATTATATTTTATGATAAAACTTACATTACCTCTTCCAACAGGGTTCTGTGTTCATTATACATTTGCTGCTGAGTAGAAATAAATATCATTTCTCTTAAGCATCCCTTAAGGTTCAAGTGTAAATATGCATGGTAACCCTGGTAATGTTCCATGCACCATAACCTTCACTAGGTCTAGAGTTCTTTGAGAGCAGAGACCTGGTCATTTGCTACTCATTATTCCCTTTTTCCAAGCCAGGTACAACCACAGGGATCAGCCTTGGTTCTGCCATGATGACAATCCCATCCTAAACTCATGTATTCCATTGTTCTATCTTGAGTTGTATCTTCCTCTTTCTCTTCTCAGACTACAGAAGCTGTATCTGCTTCCTGTCTTATGGAAGGAGAGTTAAACAAAATTAATGTCACAAGTCAACAAACCCTAGTGAACCCTGCCAAAGTCTAGCAGTCATGATAGTTCATCGACTAAGTGGAGTGCAGGGGTTAAAACAGGATTTGGAGCGTCGATGCCACTGTTTCAATAGTAATTCCACCACTGGTCATTGGTGTGGCTCTTGTCAAATTCTTCAGCCTTACTCTTTCAATCTGTAAAATAAGGACAATAATTATGCATATTTATTAGTTAAGAGTATTAAAGAAAATAAGCCACATATATTGTTTGTAATTAAATTTATAAATTGTAAATTGTTTGTAATTAATACATCATTGTAAGATAAATATTTGCATATCCTCACTATGTACAGGCAGTAGAATTAAAACTTGGATGCATTAAGAAATAAAGCTAAAAACTGATAAAACTAGTGTTCGAACTCAGTTCTGGGATGGTGATAATAGTGACAAACATGATAGGAAAGAATTGCAAATAACTATGTGACTTACTGAGCACTCAGGATGTGCCCAGTGATGTGCCTGAAGTTCTGCAGACACTAATTTATTTACTTTGCAATAGAATGAGGCAGTTTCATTGTTGAAATCTTACAAATGGTGACATCTGGCCTCTGAAGGGTGTCCTAAACTGTCCTAGATAAAAGAGCCAGGTAGTGATGGAGGCAAGAGCTAAGCCAAGTCTGCCTGACCCTGAAGCTCACATACTTGGCTTCAACTCTACCAGGGTGGCTTCCAAAATGGAAAACCATTTTTTGCTCTAAAATGTCAAGGGGTTCAAATAACAGTGTGGGTGAGTGAATGAATGAATGTAAGTGGCATTTTGAAAGAGAACCATTTATAAGCACGATTCTGGAATCTGTTTGAAGGTTCCCCCAGAGGACACATTAGCAAGCTGGCTTGCATGCAACGTAACGAGAGGTTAGATGAAATGCACCGGGCTCTGCGTAGGTGGTATGCGCACTGAAAATTAAATCCACGTTGGAAATGTTAATAAATGCATACACATGTTCTTCTTTGTAATGTGCTTCTTGTTTTTCTCATTTTTTTCCATGTTAGAACAACGTGCGGGCGTCTCCAAAGCATCTCCTGGGACCTGCCTTTCCCCCCACTGGTTGTTTTCCTTTTTCTCTCCCCCTCCACCTGCCTCACACCCTCAGAATGTAATTTCACAGTTCAAGATGTCCAGAACCCTGGGGTGTGACTGTGCACAGGGAATGCAGAATGGGAAAGAAGGCTCTTGGGGCTTCTAGCTCATGTACCTTGCGGTAGCCATAGCAATGTTAAAACCAATAGCATCACACCATTCCCTCATCTAGAGATATCTGAAGGTCCAATAAAGTCCACATACTTTAGCAAGGTGTTCAAGGACAACCCTACTGGCCACCATGAATTTTCACATCCTCTTCCTTTCATTTCGCTCACCTTTTCCACTGGAAAGTTCTTTTAATCATTTTTCCGTATCTAATCCAAATGAGATCTGTTTGCAATTTTTTTTTCTTATAATTCTTCAATGAAAATCATAGTCCCTGGGGTCTTGGTTTACCTAGCAATTCATATCCAACCTTCCTGTTCCATGAACATGAATACTAACAAACAACCATCAAGGAGTGAATGTTTAATAGGTTAAAACAATTGAGCTAAATGTCTGATATGACTTTTTCAAATTAATTTCAAATTAATGAATTTATTGGATAAAGCTTTATCCACATTTAAAAATGAGGACTATGAGTCTCAGTGACATTTAGTACTTACTTAAAGCCACACCATGAAAAACTAGCCAAGACAGGATTAATGCTCTGATCTCTTTGATTCCAACACCTGTACAATTGCCATGTGCCTATCTATGGTCGTAATCTTACATTGATGGATAATGGCTTCTTATATATAAGCCTCACTACCCGTGGTCCTTAACACACCTGAAGGCACATCTGACTGCTGAGTCTTCTCAAGAAGGCAGTTTCAGGTCGTGGAAAGAGCACACATTTTAGGGTTACTCAGACCTGCTTAAAACTATTTTATTCTTTAGCTGCGTGACTCTCAACAGTTTGCTGAATCTGAAAATCAATGTCTATGTCAGTCTATTGGGGGCAGCAATGACAACTTTATAGAGTAATGAAGGGAAAAGGTCACATATACTATTGAAGATATTGTAGCCATTCAGTCTAGTCAGGTTATTTTTCACATTTTTGTGTAGATCTGCCCAAGATTCTGGCCCAGAGTAGACACTAAATAAAGTACCTAAAGTCATTTTAAAGGGAAAATATGGCTGCTGCTCTTGAAGATTCATTGCCTGGATTCACTAACAATCCTGGCAGGGCTCCTGTCATTCCAGTAAGGAGGGGAAGAGAGATAAGAAATGGAAATGCTCTGAACAAGGAATATGGGAAGAACAGATGGGAAGGAAGGAAGGCAGAGCACTCTTAGGGAGAGAAGAAAGAATTTAAACACATTCCCAGAAAGCCATTCTTAGTCCTCAGTGCCAAGAGTTGGCACAAAAGAATCTGGATTTGAGATCTGGGTATTGGCACACAGTCCTTATGCAAAAGGTAAAGAGGAAGACGCATGAATTAGATTTCTAGCACTTAAATGAGATAGAAAAGTAGACTCTGTAGGTCCTGGATGTTAATGCTTATTCTGCTACTGGTCACCTCTGAGACTTCATATCAATTTTTTCCCCAGTAAAAGTTGAAAAATAATACCAATCTTTGCCAGGCTCCAGTGTATAAGAAACGAAGAAGAAAGAAGTAGAAAAAGAAAAAAATACAAAACCAAAACAACAAATAAAACATAAATTATATGTGTATGTATATATAGTTCATATATGTACACTACGTATATAGTTTTTATATATAGTTTACTTATTTAAAATATACATAGCTTACTTATTTAAAAAGTATATATTTATATATTTAAATATATCTAAATGTATATTATATATACATATATACATATTTATATGTATATATAAATTGTGTGTGTGTGTGTATATATATACACATATACATACATACACATACATGTACTATGGTATAGGACTTAAATGTGATGAATGTTCAGTTTTTGGTTTTGTTTTTTCACTTATCTCACTTCCTCTGCAGGGCTGGAAGGGTAGAAAGAGAGAGGCAATGAATGTTCTTCTTGTTCTATATGAATTTTACCAGAATACTCTCTACCGTATGCCTTGGTGTTTAGCCATGAGAAGTTGTGGGAAACTTTAGCTTGCCACGTCCTGCCACATGAGGAAAGACCCAAGCAGAGTTCGTTTTCCATCCTTTTTTCCTTTGTTTACCACCTGAAATTCATGCTTCTTGCTGGTGACACATGCCTATAATCCCAGTGGCTTAGGAGACTGAAGCAGGTAGATCATGGGTTCAAAGCCAGCCTCAGCAACTTAGTGAGGCCCTAAGAACTTAGTGATACCCTGTCTCAAAATAAAAAACAAAAAGCGCTGGACATGTGGCTCAGTGGTTAAGCATCTCTGGGTTTAATCCCTGTTACCAAAAAAAGAAAAAAGAAATTTGAGACTCTTTGGTCACCAGGAAACCACAGTGTCACTCAGACAACATTATCACAGTAGCTAAGCAGACAACAAGAGATGGATAAGAGATGGATACACCAGAGTAGTCATGTCCACACTAAGGAACCCTTATCTGCTTATTCTTGTATTCCTCATGGTTCCTACCCAATGAAAGGCTCCATTGGGGCTTGAGGGGGAACAAAATCCAGATGGGGTGTTTTTTTGTTTTAACCCCAGGATCTGACATAGTTAACTGTACCAGTTTGAAATCCTTTTTTTCACTTCAGGGAGACCATTTCCTTTCTGCTTCATATGCCTCAATTTCCCTCTTGTCAAGGTGTAGGAAAATCCTATGTGCTACCCATACATATGACTTGAGCAGCAGGTGGGATGGTGGAATGCCTCTCACTTGCCCTCTCAGCTTGTGCACCTGGCTGCTGGACATAGTAATACTTAAATAATGGCAGATGAAATAACTGCGGCAACGACAAGAGGAAGAACAGAAGTCATGGTTTTCCTGGTCACCTAGATCGCTATTCGTCTTCTCTCCCATGGCCCCTGGTCATTTCCCATTTCCCCAGGTCTCCTTTTTTCTTTTCTTTTCTTTTCTTTTTTTTTTTGGTGCTGGGGATTGAACTCAGGGGCACTCGACCACTGAGCCACATCCCCAGGCCTATTTTGTGTTTTATGTAGAGACAGGGTCTCACTGAGTTGCTTAGCACCTTGTCATTGCTGAGGCTGGCTTTGAACTCGTGATTCTCCAGTTTCAGCCTCTCAAAGTGTGTGCCACCGTGCCCAGGTCTCCTTTTCTGGAAGCTGCAAGGAGTTAAGTAGCCTACTGCTTAGCAACACCCCAGAAGAAGCTGGTGGAGTACATGCCCTCCAGGAAAGCCTTTCTTTTAGAAAATGAAGTCAGGGGAAAGCCTCTTCAAATAAAGCCACAGCTCACTTGCTTCTACACCTATTATCTCCAATGGAAAGTCATTCTCTCAAAGTTCTAGATCTTATCTGCCCTGTTTTCAAGGGCTTTTCCTCCACACACACCTCCCTGTTCCTGCCCTTTGGCCTCATCCATCTCTCATTCTCTCTTCAAAGCTGTTCCAAGACCAGACATGTCATGGTATTGCCCATTAGGTAAAAGAAACCCTCTCCAGACCTCACCTTCCCCTCCAGCTCCTATCTCATCTCTCTCCTCCCTAACGTTATTTCACTTGCTGTGTATTTTTTTGGTATTTTCCACTCATTCTTGAAATTCCTCCACCATCATGTTTCCATCACCAACATGCTAGAATCTTTGTGGTCATATTCACTGGTCACCTCCATGTGACCACAAATCCATGGACATATTTTGTCTTGACCCTCCTTTGTGCCTTTTAAGACAGTGACTCTTCTTTAGAGGCAAGCTGCTCCATCTGTTTCCATAGGTATCTTCAGTTGAGGCAGGATAAAACTGAACTAAACAAGTTTTAGAGAAAATTGAGTTAGCTATCCCCCAAGTTTTTTTCTTAGTCATTGTCTTTTTGGGGCAGGAACCAGTGAATCTGATGCAGATATGAGTTTTCAAGTCAGAAAAATAGAGTCTTTTATGGTTCTCATTCTCTCGTCTCTGTCTTGGTGTCAGTTTTCCTGTCTTTCTGTCTTTATGCATCTTTCTCTCGTTCTCTCTCGCTCGCTATTTTTCTTTCTCTCATAATTCATATCAAACCTATTGTCAAGCCATCAGTGAGTGTAGAATTTTTTTCCAAAATGAATTTGGACTCCATTATCATTGTTCTTCTTCTTATTATTTTCTCTTTCTCACTTCTGTCCTTATCTGGGCTACCTTCAATCCTCACTAGAATATTACAAAAACCTCCTAACTGGTCTCCCACTTCATCTTCTATCCATTAATCACTGATGCCCTAATTTAGGGAAGCATGATTGAGTCTTCTGTCCAACTGATATCTTTTAAAGTCCAACCCATTAGGCGGAGCACAGACACAAGCTCCTTAAAATGTTATGGATAGTTTCCCTTAGAGTTTGTTTTGCATTTCTTCTCCTGATACCTTCCTTTTACTACTCTATGTTCAGGCACCATGGATGTGCTTCGGGTCATGAAATGTTCTCCTCTTCTGCATTAAATCAAACCTTCCTCCTCTCCCAGGGAATCCTCTGAGACCTTTTCCAAAAGGAGACTGCATCATTATCTTTTCTCTGCTACCTCTGTATCTTGTGCATATTTCTATTATTAATAATATCTGTATATGTGATGCCCCCTTATACGGTGGGTTGCCAACTTGCCAGCACATTGGAACCACCTGGAAAGTGAGAACAAAGCAAAACAAACAATGGCCTGGGTCTTGTACTCAGAGCTTCTGATTTAATTGGTATAGAGCATAGCCTGCACATCAGGGATTTAAGAAAAATATGCCAGTGATTCCAATGTGCAGTCAAGTTAGAAACCAGCTCCTGAAGGCTGAGGATGCTCTATTGTTTATTGTTAATCTCTGCATCTGAGGTGTTCTTCATTATGTCCAGCACATGGTTGGAATAAAATTCATGTTGTTAAAAAATGCTCCAACCAATAAATGAAAAAACTTAAGATGCAATATGATATTTAATACCCAAATGAGACAGATACAGCTAAGGGAGGCAAATTTTCAGTAAGATTTGGAGAATGCTAAATGATTGAGATATGTATGCAATAGTTAAGTGCTGAAATTTGAGTGTCTAATAAAAATAAATGAAATGCATAGATAGGAACAGTCATAGTGGAGACTGGAGAAGTCTGAGGATATTTGGAAAATGAATAAAGGAAAGAATTTGATGGTGAGATCTAAAAGCATAAGGATATTAGTAAGAGGGCAAGGAGGTATTCATGGCAGCTTTTTAGGAAAAGAAGCACTGAATTGACAAGAGGATTTAAAAGAAAGCCACATTCTAACTATGCAGTCTGTCTTTCTAACTTCTAACAATTGAATTTGCATGCAGGTGAATGGAGAGTTTTATAACCAACTGTCACCAACAGTCATAATATCAGTCAAGGAAGATGAGATCATGTCCAAGTAAAGAATCTGAAATTTGGCAAAAACATTATTACATTGTTTTGTCAACTAGCCTCTGTGTGACTTTGGGCAGGTCACTTAACCTTCAAGAGTCAGTTTTCCCATAGACAGAGTTAGCATGATAATTTTTTCATGGAGTAATTATGAGAAATGAGTGAAATAATTTTTGTGAAGTGCTCAGAAGAACCTGAATTACAGATACAGGCATAGCTACTATAGCTACAATGCAGATAGATGTTTATACCTATCATGTATAAATATCTAAATTACCTACTATTTAGACAATGTCAAGGCTAAAATATGAAAATGCTAGAAAGAAAAAGTGAGATTGTGTCAGTTTTCATTGCAAATATAAAAACTGATTTCCTTTTTAGAACTCAATCCAGAGGTATGTATAAAGATCTGTTTGATCTCATTGTGTGTTTCTCACCCACACACACAAATATACACCACCTAACAATTGCAGTGAAATCACCAAATTAGTGAATGTTAAAATGGTTCTCTCTAAACCCTTAATTATTATCAAATTTATATATAATCTATACATAGGCTAACCAACTGTTGCTAGGAGAGGTCATTAAGTTTCCACTGATTAGATAAAAGTAATTTGCAATTAGCCCAGAAATTGTTAGCATAAAAATGGGCTCATCTAAATTTCTTGAGTGTTCTTGAAGCTACTGTTCTCTGGGGTAGTCTAAATAGTCACATAATCCTGTTGACATGCTAATTAATTTGATTAGAAAACTTCCAATTCCAAAATTTTTTTCTTTTTCTTATATTAGAACTTCTCTGTGCAAATGATCACGAATTATTTCTAAAGCAGACAGAAATTGTAATTAAGTTTAACCTTTTCCGTACGCCTCAACATTGCATTGAGTATAAAAAAATTATCGGAGGCAACACACATACTTACTGTCACCAAAGCCTTTTGACTCTCCTTTTCTGGTCCTTGCCACATGTGCCCCTAGGTTGCCATGTCTCATCCTTGCAGAAATGCTTAAAATCTCTTTCTCCTTTGGTGTTTCCAAAACATTCATGGTCTGACACATAGATCTCAGTTTATAGGAATGACTGATGCCTCACTCTACTGTCAGAGTCATATCGCTGATGAAACCCCTCTCCTTCATCTACTACTTGTTTGATCCTAAGCATAAATTCTTGTTTGGAAGTGATTCCATCTTAAACCAGGAACTCCGCTCCTATCCAGAGGCTTCTTGTGAGAATCACTTGAGATGATGTAGGCATAGATGATGAGTAAATATCCAGGAATCATTTAGAACCTTTACCACATACTTACTCTTTTTCTACAGCATAAACTTTGTTTCCTCCACTGCCATGCAGGCTCACAGAGGAAAGAACAGGTTTCTTCTAATTTGGAATCTTCTTTAATTTGCCAAAGTTTCTGGCATGAAGTACATGGTCAGCAAATAATTCTGCATTCTACTACAGCTTCTGGTCTAAACACTTTTCTGTGGGGAATGCACTTTCTTGACAAAAGAAACTGTATACTTACACAGGGTATGGATGATGTGTGCATATGTGTTTATGTGTACATGCATCATCATATCTATAAAGTACAGTTATATAAGAAATAAATATACCTACACATTTATATAGAAGCTATAAAGATTCTGTAAACAGGTAATACAGAAATACACAAAGAAATGCTTGAACTTGGCTAAGGAATTATTAAGGTCTTAACCTTAGAGGATCTGTTTTATGGGCAATGTGCTATGAGTTTATATATATGTTTTTATATTTTACAGAAATCCAATTATATTATATACAAGAATATATATTACTATAGTAAATCTCTCAGTATGTATTTCTAATATACATGCTACACTGAAATGTACATATGGTATAATATGCTAATACTATGCTAATAGACATACATGTGTTAGTAACATTTGAATATATACTATATATACTATGTACTAATATGAGGGCTAATGTAATATATATTAAAATAATGCAAATATGTATAAATGATATATACTACAGTTGAACATCACTACTTTGAGACTCCAAAATCCAACATTCTCCAAAATCCAAAACATTCTGAGCACCACAAATGGAAAATTCCACTCGTGACCTTGTGATGGATTGACATCAAATCACAGTAAGACCAGAAGTATTGGATAATGTGTCCTTCAAATATATGTTTAAGACATGTATGAAACAAGTGATTTTATGTTTTCTCATGGGTTTCACCCCTATAATATCTCATTATGGATATGCAAATATTCCAAAATCTGAAAAAAAATCTGAAATCCAAAACACTTGTGGTCCCAAACATTTTGGATAATGCATACTCAATCTGTATGTATACACACACACACACACACACACACACACCTTAATGCTGCTAAATTTAAATAAATGACTACTCTCCATTTCTTCTTGCAGTCTTCCCTACCTAGAAGATTATCCAGAGCACACCACCTCTATTTTTGCCCTGTGTCAGCAAACACACATCCTCACCACTTTATGACAGACAAGGGCCCCGTGGTGTACTAGAGATAGCTAGTACACCTCAAAAATGTCTGTTGTATTGTAGATTCATACATTTTCAGGAATTTTGAAAGCCAGTTGTACATTAGAATCATTAATTAAATTATATAAACATATTATTAAGTAGATCAGTATTAAAACAAAGTTAATACATCCTTAAAACCTGTCACTTAATAATTATTTTTCTTGCATTTTTCTATCAGCCGTGCTTTTGATGTTATTTATGCCTAGCTTTGTCGTTTTGTGTGAATATGACATAATCTATGCTAGTGTGTGTTTCCTGTTACTTCTGTTTGGTAGCGTTTTGTTGGGAGCTTGCAATGAGCCATGGTCAGACGGGGGGGCAGGTAGGCCACAGGAATTGGCTAAAGGTTAAGTCACTGCCTTTTTTAAAAAAATTCAGCTCCTGGAGAGTGAGATGTTAAGCAGTTGCCATCAGGATCCTGGATGTACTGCTGCTACTCCCCAGGGTACTTCATGTTCTTCTTGGAGACTTGAGGACCAGTGGCTAAATTAGGAAAGCAGAAGAGGTCTTTAGATACATAGGGGGGAAAGATAACCCACATGAACCTAAATTACATCCAGTAAAGAAAGTACAGGCTGTGGAAGGGAGGAAGATTTCCCTGGTAACTGTCACAGAACACACACACACACACATACACACTCACACACACACACTTTTGAATAATGAATTTAATTTTCGAGCTTCACATAAAGCTCTTCCCTGCCCTCCCACTCCTCCCTGGCTCTCTCTCTTAACCTTCTCCTTCCTCTTCCTTGCCCTTCTACCTGAACTTCTTAAAAAGCTACCATGCTAACCTGTTCCCGCCCTTTCCATTATTCCACTAATCTGTCTCCACCCACATAATTAAGGCAATCACCTCTGCCTCCTGGAAAGCAGCCTTAATCACCCCTCTGCTGTCTGACACTAGGACCTTCAGCCTCTAGGATCTGGTGACAATCTTGGGGGCCCTTCCCAGGATGTCCTTTGGGAACACCCTCCCATTTTTTCCCTCAGTATCAAAGCCAGGCCAGATCTGCTGCTTAGAAACTACTCTAATCTTATTTGCTATTCCTCACCCACTAAAGTATTTATCAGCTTTGGTCAGAAAATCAAAGTTCTTTCCACCTCTGTTTTTCTCTAATTACTTTCTCCAGTCCTCTTCTAGGACTCTAGGAGACTGAATTAATCTGATCAAGGAGTATTTGAGTAACAGTTGAACAAGTTGTGGTTTTTAGCACATGCTAAAGCACCCCAACTCTTCAGTTTTCCACAAAAAAGAAGGGAATTTGCTCTGTGAAGTTCATGAAGATCAAACTAGGAACCACAGTATAAAAATATTGATTTAGATCAAAGAAAGATGGGACATCACCTCCTATCCCCCACCCTGAGCTGCTCTACATACATACAGGCTGCATGTGTACCTGCAACAAGTTTAGGCTTCACGTTTATTAGCAATTGCCCAAGTAGCGAGCTCCAGGTCTCCAGGACTATTCAAGATTCAACACGGAAATGATGCCCTTCTGGAGTAGGAGGCTGGATTAGAGCTTTTTCCACTCTTAAGTCATCTCGGGTTCCACAACTCTCTGAAACAACAGCCAAGGGACCAATATTTTTGGCTCACATTCATCTCTCATTCCTCACCCCCCATGCCTTGTACAATTTATAGCATAATTTCACATCCCTGCTTGAAAACAAAGTGGGGCTTCTTCATTACCAGATCCCTATTGGATTTTGATTGGTTCATCTTTGAAGTAAGCCTGCTCTGCTTGCTTTCTTCAAATGGAACAAAAGGGTAAATTGTCCCCTGTGATAGAGCAAGGTATTTCTCAAAGTAGAAAAAAAATAAGATAAAGTAAAATAAACTGTAAAAGAGCCTTAATCAAGCAGTTCAGAGACAGAAGATAAAACGGAAGGGGAAGGATGAGCACTTGAATATGCAGAGATAATAGCATTTCTTACACTGCCTTTCATCCTTGGTTCTTAAACATCATGTGAAGCAACATTATTGCCTTCATTTTTCATCTTATTATTATTTAGCATCTATATTTGCAAGGAGTTTAGGGTTCCTTTTTATTAGCAATTGCTCACAGTCCTGTGGTGGGGAAGGCAGAGACAGAGACTCCCTCTGGTTCTGATGAGATGAATGGGCAAAACATAGAAGCTTTGTTCCAGTTTCTTCCTCATGGTGGTAGACAGGGGCCAAGAAGTAAATCAAGCACTTGACCCTGGAATCCATATTCTGTGCTACCAGAAGTTTCACCAGGAGGCCCCGTGGGGTAGGAGGAGCATTGCTTTTGGAGTTCAGTGCTATGATAGACCTGAGGAAAGTTTTCATTTGTTTGTTTGTTTGTTTTCTCCCCCTGACTCAACCTTGTTTGTTTCTTTGGCAATGTATAGGAGAAATAAAATCTACATTTTCAAATACAGACACTTTGAGCATACATTAAGGTAGGGCATTTGAAGCAGGAGCAGGTTTTCTGTAAAATATAGATCCCTTTCCACTTGTTTTGATGTGATTAGGATGTGATTGAACCTAGGCATTATCCTAAGTGGTCTGTGCACACATGGCCATCTTCTTGCCCTTGAGGAACTGGCCCCACAGATCCCAGATAGACTATTTTTAAGATGAGTGCAAATTCTTTGCTACACATCCCATTGAGAGGTGGAGTCTGATAGCATTAATGGATCATAGAGCTAATGATTCTCTTGACCCACAAAGAATGGAGAAGTTCTATTATGCCAGCAATAGAACTAGGTGTTAAGAACACCAATGGCTTCTGCCTTCTTCTCAGGTCCTTAAGGGTATCATGTGTGTTTACTGTAGTCAAAATCCCCAGCTGAGTACCCATGTATGGTTAACACGGGAGAAAAGCCATCTTGGATCTTGTAGAACAGCCCACCTGACATCAAATATAGCAAGTGACCTTTGTCAATGCCATGTGAATCAGAAGATTCAACCAGCTGAGCCCTGCCCAAATTCCTAACATATACAAGTATATAGTAGAGTGGTTTGTATTATAAGTCATTATGCTTTTGATTAGTTGTTATAAGCAATGAATATCTGGACCACCAGGCAATTCCCTACTGGCAAACTGGAAGCCAAAGAATGGAAAATCAGAGGCCCATTCTGAGCCACTATTTACATTTCAAACCCAGGATTCCAGGTTCCCTATTTTCCATGACATGTACTTTTGCACAAGTCCTCTGTTTAGAAGGCCCCATTGCAGATTAGGTTGGCCCTTTAGAAATCTCACTTCTTTTCTGAATACATTTTGATTACCTCTGTCTGGGGGAAGCAACAGTGTCTGCCTAAGACACAATACACAATCTCAGAGTCACAGACTGATGTGGGCTAGATTTCTCTCAGATGACTCCATCCTAGAGGCATGACAGGACCCAAAGCTTCCTTCCTCTTCTGGTTTCACTGTCCCCTCAGGCCTGCATAATATTCTCCATCAGGCCAGATGGAAGAAAATAATGCATGAGCCTGTGGCCTTATGGAATTGAGGAGGCTGCAACTGAGAGTGACATACAAGTCTCTTCCACATACCATTATCAAGACTTATCACATGGCTCCAACCTACTGCAATAAAGGTTAGAAAATCCAGCCTTTCTGTGGGCCTACAAAAGTGAAAAGATTTGTGTGATCCAATGGTAGATGGCACTTGACAGATATCATGTCCTCTGCATACAGAAATGTTTAACTATTCATGTCCAGATATACTCTCGTTTGAGTGAACATTAAGTACTTACTGTATGCCAGACACTGTTCTATTCTGGACAGAGTCCTATTTTAAAAAATACAAAATCCCCACTAAATAGAAAGAAAGAAAAAAAAAAAGAGAGAGGAGGTGGTGGGGAGAGAAGTTGGAATCTGCTCAATCTCTGCTACACCACTCTTGTCAGAGGTGAATCATTTTTGTTCCTATAGTCTCTATACAACTATGCAACTATGGGGTTGGAGAGCATATGAACTAATCTTGATTTTAGATTTGTTCCAAGCTACTTTTTTGATCTCATGTGACCTGGACAGATTACTTAACCTCTGTAAGCTTCAGTTTCAGTGGTAATGGGGATAGAAACACCCTGCCGTACAGTGAGGAACACTAGCAAAGTACAGGTCTCATAAAAGATTATTAAAAATACATTTCATGTTTTCTTCCAACAGGTCTACTAAAACACTCTCTATCAAAGTTGGACAATCTCTTCTTGGCAAACAACATTACTCAGTTATGATATCTTTTCCCTACTCATTCTATTTCTAGCCTTAGAATTTTTCCCATTACACCTTTCTAGGCAGCCAAGACCCAATATATTAGATTTAGTTTTGAAAACAAAACTCAGTTTGTGATCTTTCATCCAACCCATTCAGTTGACAGAAGATCTTGCTTCCTGGTTGCCATTCTTATTGTATTTTTACATAAAAACATTTGCTTCTCCACAGGTCTGTTTGTTAACTCTTAGAGGATAAAGATCTGCCCAACATATTGCTTGGCACTTAACAGATTAACTGTCTCTGATCTGAATATATGATATAGGAAATAATAAAGCGTGTCTATTCCAAGTGTATTATGAATTAAATTATTTATATGCACAATTTTATTGATGTCAATTAAAAGCTCTAGGTAGAAAGAACTAGTATCATGCTCATTTTGCTAATAGTTCCACTGTCCTCTTTGTTTTCTTGATGGTCCACATGAACCTTCTAAGTCAGGTCAGATGAGCTTAAAATTGGGGCTTAGAAAGGTTAACTTCACCACTGTCATTAGCCAAACAAGTTAAAGAACCTTGAGCTCTCTGACTTTGAAGATCATGTTCCTGACTGCAATGCTATAGTACCAACTGTGCTTTAGGAGACCTGTTGGAAAAAAAAGTGAAATGCATTTTTTAGTATTCTTTTATGAGACTTCTATTTTGCTAGTATTCCTCACTATATGGCAGGGGTGTTTTTATCCCCATTACCACTGAAATATCTGACCATATTTCCTTTCTTATTTAAACATAATTCTTGATTATGGAGAGATAGGAACTGACTTAGCAGACAAGAAAGGAAACAGAAAAACATGGTGGTAGAAATAGTTTAGACAGGGAAATGAAGGAGGGTGAAAGAAACAGATCACAGTGAGCAAAGGGAAGGGGAGGTTTGTCATGAAGAGTCTATTGGCTAAAGTTTGAGTGTCTGCATGATTTGCCTCCAGACTAATATACTTTTATTTCTTAAAAGATAAAGACATATTACAAATAAATGTTTTATAACAAATTTAAACATGAGTACTCGATTTAGAAAAGGATTTCTACTGCTATGATTTCTTTACTTGTTGTTTCTTCTTTGTACCTGAAAAACAAAGACAAGGGACTGAAGTGATTTTTCTGAGTGCTAAGTGTCAGACAGAGCTCGATTCTTTTTGCGTATTTGTGTATTTAATTTCCAAGAAAACCCTGAAGGGTTCTTGGTAGTATCCAATTCCACAAAGGATAAAAGCAGAGGCTAAAGAAAGAATTCACTCATGTGATACCTTCAGTTAATAAGTAGGAGACCCATATTCTACAGGAGACCCAAGGCTGTTTGTTTTTTCCCATGCATGACAGTTTTCTTTAATATCAATATCAATGGCCATTATTTGATTATACCTTTCATTTTACTGCTTATTTTGTATTCACAAGAAAAGAAATTTATCCAGAATGTTTTCTGGCTATAGACCTATTCCTGGCATACAGTAAGTATTTAATGTTGAATTGAGTATCATATCCAGACATAAAAGGCTAAACATTTTTTTTTATGCATGGAAAAATGGATAACCATAAAATGCCACCTGCTCTTGGCTCTGAAGATGATAGCAGGAGTTGGTTGGTAGTAGGAAATGAAGAGAGATTTCTCAGAGTGATTATTTCTAGCTGTCTATATATGTGAACACAGTCCCTTACTGGTTGGTCCATAATGGAAGTTCATGTTATTTTCACACATTATTTGTAGGACTTTCCGTGTCCTCCTGTGCCTCGGCACTGGTCAGAAACGGAAGGGCAGTGCAGTAGGAAATGATTAAAGGGCTAGAAAAGGAAACTTGGGATGAGAGATGAATTCAGCCTGGAGGGAGGAAGGATGAGGGATGACTTAAGAGTCTTCAGGTGGGCTGGGGCTGTGGCTCAGTGGTAGAGTGCTTGCCTAGCATGCGTGAGGCACTGGGTTCAATCCTCAGCACCACATAAAAATAATAAATGAATAAAATAAAGATCCATCAACAACTAAAAAAATTAAGAAAAAAAGAGTCTTCAGGTGCCTAAGAGGGCAGTAAATGAAAAAAGGTAACTGGGTTCACATTAGAAAAGAAAAACTGGGCTTAGATTAGAGGGAAATTAATGGAGAACTGTGTGGCTCAGGATCCTCAAGCATAAATCCAAGCTAAGTGCAGGGGAAGGCCTTTCTCGCCCCCCTTTCCTAGATAGAGTCATGAAGTGAATAAAATGTTCTTCTTTCTTGAATGGCAAGTAGTGGAGTTTTGTAATTAAATAGTTAATTACTTATGTATCTGCACGTGCCAGGCACTATAGTATATTGTGATAGGCAATTTTTTCTTTTTCTTTTCCTTTTTTTCTCTGTTTATCCAGGAAGAAAGAGTTATACCTAGTTTTTACAAATGAAGAAACTAAGACTGAGATGTTGCAAGTAATTTTCCTCAAGAGAGATGGCTGTGAAGCAGCATAGTCATGATGGAAAGCCAGCTTTGCCTGATTCCAGACAACAACAAAAACAGTGACAACAAAATACCATTTGTAGATGATTTCCTGTGTAAAAGACACATGTGGTAAGGGACTTTTGTTCATAATATCACTGAACCAACAAACTGCGTTAGAAAGGTTTAAAGCCCTAGTTTTCAAGAAGTACTGCAGAATGGTAATGTTACCTACCCAAGGTAACATCTAGTAGGTGGAAAAGTTAGAATGTAAACTCATATCTGTTTTACTCTCAAGACTTTTCTTTTCCTCTTAAACCATACTACATGCCAACAACCTTTTAAACTCAGGAAGTTAAGAGTCTCCAATAAACCCTAGTCAGTACCCTAGGAAGAAGAGAAGACTTCTCATTGAAACAGAGATGATAGGGTGACTAGAGAGAGGATAATGGGAGATGTGGCACTCTTACAGGGTATTTTAGAATGGGTAGAATTTCCTCACAGACATAGGGAAGGAAAAGGAGACAGAGGTTAAGGAAAAGGAGAAGCTGCTTGAAATTAATAATAACTAAATGCAAGGAACCTAGGGAGATAGGATGTAAAATGTATTGAGATGAAACATGTCATATGATTTTGGGAACAGAGGACAGAAAGCTTCAGAGTGTGGGTGTGGATGAGACGATGGTGTATGTATTTCATTTTACTTTGAGGCAAGGAGAAAGACTGCATTTATAAGCCCCTTTTTTGCCTAGGACAATGTGGCTGAGTTTTGGCCAGCAGCATGTGGGAGAAAATGATCTGTGCCCCTCATGGGTGCTTTCCCAGCTGTGACCCTTCTCTCCTTGACCTGTGGCTAGAAGGGAAGTTCCTTGAGATGAGGAAGCCACTGGATAAAAGGAATTTGACTTCCTGAGCTCACAAATGAGCCTGGTGCCTGGGAGAACTCATCAACCAAGAACTCTTGTGAATAAGAAACTAGTCTTGAGATATACATGAAGGAAATAAGGGAATTACACCTCATATGGGTTTTTATCTTTGAAACTGTCATATTTGCAATCCTATTTGCCACAATATTCATACAGAAATGTTCCATTCCAAATGAGATTTTGGTTAAATATGCTTAATATTATGCATGTTATATCCTCTCTTAAAGATTCATGATGTATCTCAAAATATCAAGAGCTCTGAGAAGTCCTGCAATAAAGAATCCTAGTAAAACTCTTCAAGAAGATGTTCTCCTAATACATTTTCCCCTGTAGAATCTTTATCCAGTGACATCCATGATATAATGGGAAACTCATGTTTTATGGAACACAGAATGGGAAATCTCATTTGTGGACTCACTGAAAGTTATTTGACCAGGTTGGGAAAATAATCATAGCCCTGCAGCAAAGCAGCATTTTATTCTTTCTCCCTAATGCATCACATTTCAGTGTGTGATCATTTTAATCTTAACTCACCAAAACATCTCTTTCAGGAAACAGGAATTGCTAATCCAGTTCAGAGTTCAAAACCTTGTTTGGGTTGCATGAACTTGTAGGAACGGTCACTGCACATTCAAATTTGACATGAATTGCCTGCTTATCAAATAAGCAAGCTTTCTCCTGTATTTCTATCTCCCTTCCTTATCCTTGGCACTCCCTTCCTCCTCCTCCTTCTCCTCCTCCGTCTCTTCATTTGGGTAAGACTTCCTGAGAATCTCAATTCCAAGGTTTATATTTTGAAAGAAAGTGAACAGGTGGAAGGAGGATGTATTGCCCCGGTGTCAATTTTGTGCCCCATGTTTGCTCTCCCTTTCATAGCAGGTATTGGATGTACAGCTGTTATTAAAATCATTGCTGACACCCTGCTTTTATTTCCTGCATGTGGCTATTCCAGACCTTGCAGATCAGGCCTCCATTGCAGGTAGAGAGCCTCATTTCTTCCAGTCCCTTTCATAAGACATCACGTGTTTGAATTATGCCTGAACTCTCCACCTCAGAGAGTCCTGGATTGTGGGCAATCTCTTTGCAATTAAGCAATGCTTAATGTATCTTTAGAACTTGGAGGAGTCAATATTTAGTCAAATGATAACAATATTAAAGAAAAGAAAGCTATCACTATGACTGATTTGTAAAAAAGCAGAAGTAGTTGAGGTTCACAGAAATAAAATGACTTTTCCAAAGGCTGGATTTTGGTTATATATGCCTAATATTCTGCACATTATATCCTCTCTTTAAAGGCTCAGAATGCATCCCAATATATGAAGCACTCTCAGAAGTCCTGCAATTAAGAAAAGAATCCGGTAAACACTTCAAGTAGACGTTTTCTCTCTCAGTTTTGCCCATAGAATCATCATCCCAACCCCGGTTCACTAAAATTCCTTCCTAGGTGCCATTAAGACTCTGCATGGACTAGTGATGCAATGTCACCCTCAGGGATAGAAGCATCTGTCATTTTCCATCAAGACCGATTTCTGTGAGGTTGTAGTAAGAATCCAATAAATGATTATTTTATTATTATAATCTTTACCATTGTTTTCAGATGTTAATCTCCCTGTTTGTTCCTATTTTGCAATAAAGAATTTTTCTCTTACATTTGAGGTATTTCCAATGATAATTAAAGTAAATTAGAGGAAGCCTAGCTTAAATTTCTTTCCTCTTAGATACATTTTTATTTGAGGTGCTATATTGTTGTCAGCTTAATTTGTCAAAGTATAAATAATTATGAGATACATTAAGTCCAATTATGGATGACATATTAGTTGAGGAGGGACTATATAAAGATAACAGCTTATATTCACAAAGTGCTTTTTTGGATATGGCCTCTTTTGAACCTTGATTAACACTTGAACAGAAAGGGCAAAGAGAGTTCTCTCTTTTCTGCAGATAAAAACATCAGTAAACTGGGAGATACAATGATTTCCCCAATATAACAAAACCATAAGATGTTGAGGAAAAAAACAAACAAACAAACCACAGTCAGTCCTCCTCTGAGGCTCACCTCTTGGATGTGGCGAGGACAGTGGAGAGAAACCTGCCTAGGTATAGAGTAGTTGTAGGTGCAGATTCTCTGGCTCCAGCTGTACTATTTCTGTGCCTTTCACCTCCCTGAGCCTCTGCTCACTTATCTGAAAAACCAGAAAAAAAGAATAGGCACTTTGATTGTTTCCAGTATTAAAGGAGACATCATGTGTCAAATGTGTGGCATACAGAAAGTTCACGGCGCGTTAGTTCTCTTGAAATGGTATGAGTCTAGGATTGTCTGTCTTTTGGAAAATTGTGATCTTAGTTTTAAGAGCAAACAAGGCTTACTCTCTCTTGTTGGCTCTGGGAGGACAGAGATGTTGTGTTGCTTAAGATCTGTATCTCCATTGCGTGGCACTGTCATGGTGCATAGGATGAGCTTAGCACAGAATATTTTTGAATAAAGAATGGAGAAACTGGTCGTTGTCAGCTCTTGCTTAGCCTCTTACACATGAGCAGCTCTGTCCAAGGACTACAGTGGATACAAAAAGGTCTGAAATATGGTTTTTCACCTCAAGTCCTCCCAGAAAACATATGATGAATTGCAAGAATGAGTGCATTGGCACTTAAATGTGTATACCAAAGAGAAACAGACTGGCCCCAAAAGAGGCCAGGGAATGGAACTTCAGCCTTCTCCGTTCCTGGAAGCAACCGTGGAATCAGGTTTTCAAGAGGACTCATCCATCAAGTCACCCATACTGTCCCTCTAGCAGCTATCTCCTTGGCACCAGACTCTTATTCCAAAAGCAAGTCCAGGACCTCAGCATTCCAGTTGCTGATAAATAAGCCCCTCTCTCTGAGAGCCTTGGTGACAAATAAATCTGTCCACCCAAGGACATTTCCCAAGCGGGACGGGCCGTTTAAACTCCTTACCAGATTGCAGCTGGCACCCGCCACGTTGATTTTTCCCTCTCTTTATAATCATAATGGGATCTCAGCAATAAAGATGGATTTGTTAATTTCCATCTCCTTCTCACTTTCTCTTTTAATCACTGTCGAGCATAAATTAATTTCAGCTTAAAGAGCTTTCAACAAGATTCCGTCATTGTCTAGGGCACGCAAAGGTCAAAAAACAGGAGCCTCTGAAAATACTCATCAGCTGTTTGCCAGGAATAAACTTTAGTTATTGACACTTAATTATTTCTATTTTGTCCACGACAAGCTGGAGTCAGGAGAGAGCCCAATTTGATCCCCCACCTGCTATGATGAGTGTTACATTTTCTCAAGAGTCTCTGATGAAGTCTACTAAAGTTTGAACATCAGGCTTGATATCCTTTGTCCTTTACTCAGGGCAAGATGTAGGGTCAAATTTTAGGTCACCTAGGGCTGGGATTGTGGCTCAGTGGCGGAGCGCTCATCTTGCACGTGTAAGGCACTGGATTCGATCCTCAGCACCACATAAAAATAAATAAAATAAAGGTATTGTGTCCACCTACAACTAAAAAAATATTTTAAAAAAATTTAGGTCACCTGACCTGTTTAAATCCAGATCTGATACACTACAGTTGGGGTGTCATGTAAAAATATTTAACTTCTAAAGTTTTGCCTGGTAAAATGTGAATAATTGTGTTCATCTAGCATTGTGTGGAATTGATGAGAGAGTGTTAAGTGACAGATGTTGGCCTGGGATGCCATAGATACCTAAAATATGGACCACTAAGCTTCCTCTTCCTTATCATAGATGGAGGAGGTTCAGAAACTTAGTGTGAAAAGCCCTCCTGAGGGACTTGTAAATCTAAATATCTTCCAGATTCTTTAGTGGGACATTGGAGTGAAGTTCAGTGTTACTGGAATCAAGCTTAATCCTGTTTTACTACTTAATAATTACGTGTGATTGTGGCAAGTTAATTGCATACATGAAACTTTGTTTCCTCAACTGGATAATGAGAAGAAAAAACACCCACATTTGATTATTGATTAGGATCAAGGATAGGATATTCTTAAACAGACAGAAAGCAAATTTAGAAACACGAATAATTCATGTGTTTTATGATCTACCAGTTATTGAACAAAATTAATAGTAATATTTAATAAAAATAGCGTTTGAAAAATTGAAAGCATTTATGCTATCTCCATCTTATACATGTAAAAACAGAGGTAAGAGTGCAATAAATATATGATGTCCCTCATCATGAATCCACTAAATAGTAGAACCAGGATTAAAAGCCCATATAATCTGCATTCAGTCTTGAACTCTTAACAGTTTTGATGCCTTCTTTGTTGGGACTAGGGGAAGGAGATGCTAGACTTCTTGTCCAACTTTTGATAAAGGTGTGTGTGATTACCATTCTTTATTCTTTATGACATTCATTCATTTATTTAGTATGTATTGAATTTGAGCTATGTTTTAAATAGTAGTCTACTTGGAGAAAGAACAAGAAATCAAACAGGAAAAAAACCCTGGATCTCATGGAGCTTATATCCACTGGTATCCAGTTCCTGGTGAGGATATATAGCTCTGAAATTTTGATAAAAATCACACATTAAGAACTTACAGGTACTGCTTATAATAGCAATGCAACATGTTCAAATCCAATAAATTATGTCTAGGTATTGCATGATTTTATCCTCATGCTAACACTTAGAAGCAGGTACTACGAATACCCATATTTTGCATATAAGGAAATGCTGCTTAGAGAGGTTGAGTCACTTGTATAAGTATGTCCATAGGCTGTATTGAAGCTAGAGTTTGGAATTAGGTCTGTCTAGCACTGGACCTAGGGGTTGTATAGTTCTGGGGATAAAGCCTTTAATTCAATTGTAGTGTTTATTTAAATGAAGATCAAACAGAAGGAGAATTATTTTAGGATAATTGTTGTTAAGGCCTTTTTTTTTTAATCTTCTAAAATTTTGTCTCCTTTCCTTCTTCAATCTTAGCTCCATTCTAACAACTGCACAAATGCCAAATCTGGAGATTCTAGAGTAAGCATTATTAAAAAATTAATTATGCCTCCAACTCAGCAGTGTCAGGTATGTGCATGATTTCTCTCAACAGCCTGCGAGTAAGGATGTAAGGAGTGGAAAATGTTCCTCTGGAGTTGGCAGGACCAGAAGAACCTAAGAAAATGGAGGTGAGAGTTTGAAGAAGTGAAATTTCACAAGCATTTGGTCATTTTGGAGGCAATTTGCTTAACATTTGAACTTGGGCTGCTTTTATTGAACCAGAGTCCACAAGAGAAGCCATTAATGTTTTTAATGCCTATTATAGCAATTACATTTGGCTAAACCCAGTAAGACCAGGTTCCATTCCAGCTATTAAGGGAGAATTTGGGTGATAGCCATGTCCTACATTTTTTTTTATGTGGCAAGTAGTGTTAAACTGTGTTTAGAGTTTAAAAACCGTCTTCACATTCATTATCTTATCTTAGTATATTCTCCAACAACTTTATTGGACAATTATTATTATCTCTACTTTGCCAATGAAGAATGAAATATCAAGATCATATGCTTTCATTCCCAAAAGATATTGAACACTATTCATTGTGCTAAGCCACTCCAGGTGCTACTGAAAAATGAAAATAGAAGAGACTGGCTGGAAGTCTCCCGCTTCATTCTTAACTGGAACAAACCTGATTTAGGTTTTATGCTAAATTTATTGAGGGCTTACTATGTCTAAAGATCTGTGCAGGGCGTAGGAGAGAGATTTGAACAAGACACAATTGTAGGCCCTTTCCACTTGGAGTCTCTCCCTTGGTAGTGAAGAGTCAGATAAATGATCTAGCCATTGTTATATTTCTGAAAAGTGTTACAAAGAAAAGATGGTGTTTTAATAGGAGCTAATCTGTACAGGATAGTGGCATTGATCATCAGTGAGCTTAACGGTCCCATAGTGCTTGGAGTCTTCAAATACTTTGAAAGCTACTGCAATAAGAAATGGCTCCACATTTGAGGAAACATCCAAGATAATTCCCAGCAAAATCTAAATATTTATGAATTTCCTTTTAACTTCTATAATGGACTGTGTCGTGATCTGGATATGAAGTGTTCCCCTAAAGCTACTGTATCAATGCAGGAATATTCAGAGGTGAAATGATTGGATTGTGCAAGCTGTCCTCTAATCAGTTCCTCCTAGTTTCAGTGGACTGGGTGGTAACTATAGTCAGGCAGGTCCTGGCTGGAGGAGGTGGGCCAACTAGGTCTGTGCCCCAGAAGGGTTCATCTTCATTGTGGACACTTTTCCTTCTCTCAGTCTCCAGGCCAGTCATGAATAGAGCAGTGCTCCTCCACCTTACCTTTCTACCATGATGTTCTGCCTCAGCTTGGGCTCAGAACAACCAAATCAGCCACCTATGGACTGAAACTTCTGAAGCTGTGAGCCCCCAGTAAACTTTTTCTCTTTTAAGTTGTTCTTGTTGGGTATTTGGGTCACAGGGAAGAGAAGCTGACTAAAACATATTACTTATAAATAATAGGAATTGATTTTTCACAGTTGTTAAGACTGGAAAGTTTAAGTTCAAAGTGGTGGTGGTTTCAGTGATTAAAAAAGGGACCACTTAAGAGTTTATAAATGGTGTTTTCTATCAGTGTCTTCACATGGTGAAAGAGCCAACCAAGTTCCTTCAGGTCTCTTTTTTGAAGACGATTCTCTCATGACCAAGTCACCTGCCAAATACCTTATCCCTCAACCATCTCCTCTTGGGGAAAATTCCTGTGCATTAATTCTGGGAGAACACAAGCATTCAGATTATATTAGAGAGTAAATGTTCAATAAGGATATTTTTTTCCTAAAGCATGATTTTTAAAAATGTAGGATTTCTATTGTATTTATTTAGCTTATCAAAGAACTAGATATTAAGAATAATATAAAGGTTTAAAAGAAAAAAATCTAATGTTCATAATAATGATCCAAACTATCATATTAAAACTTAAAAAGTAGTCTGTATTATAACTCAAAAAAAGTAGTCTGTATAAAAAGTAGTCTGTATTATAGAACTCACCATATGCATCCTTCTGTTGAATTGTCTATGAAAAAATATAATTTTAGGGAAAAAACAATTATACTATTGATATTCGCTTTGCCTTTTGGCTTCCCTATGATATTTGTGTTTCACTAATAAGTAGATTTGTCTGTAGAATTCATAAGCACTACTTTAAGAAGAATATGCCTAGGCCCATGCATGAGCAATATTCTAACAAAGGCAGTTGAAATCTTCATGGGTGGTCCACAAAATGTTGTTTACTCTTTAAATGGGAACTATGTATTTCCTTATTTAGATTTGATGAAGGAAAACACTGAGCTATTTTTGGCTGAGAACAGGATAAGTTCTGAATAGACAGTCCCCATACTTTGATAATTTGACTTTGGCTTTACAATGGTGTGACAATGATACATTCAGTACAAACTATCTTTTGAATTTTGATCCTTTTTTGGGTTAGCAATAAATGGCCCAATATTCTGTCACCATGCTGGACAATAGCAGAAAGTCACAGCTCCCGATTAACCACTCGTACTATCATGAGGACAAACAACCTATGTTCTACAGTGAACTCTGTTGCTAAGTTTTGTTTTTTAGTGGATGAGGTGTACTAAATGCATTTTTAATTAACTATGCTTTCAACTTACAGTGATCTCATCAGGATGTAATCTTGTAAGTTGAGGAGCAAGTATGCTTTAAATATTCAGCCTCTGTGAAGAGGATAAATCAGAAGTGAACTACGGGGTCAGGGCAGGGAAGATAGAAGGAATTACAGTATTTGAGAGAGAAACAATGACAGCCTGAATCAAGATAGTGGCAGTTGGAATAGAGAATGAGACAGATTCTAGAGACATTTTGGTACAATAATAAACTCTTGTTACTGGTAATGATGATGCTCATTTAGCAGCACAGAAGTTGTACCCTTGTGCCAAATACTTCTAGGGTCTGTGGATTTCAGGCCAGAAATTAGTCAAGGAGCATTTTGTCAAGCTCATTGCCTTGTAATGGTTGTCCTCAATGGGTATTTGTTGATTTGATTTGATTACTTCGTGTGACTACAACCAAATTAAACCTAAGCCATGTCCTCCTACAGAAGCGTGTCTATGTAGACCACACAACAAGAGTAATTTTCAAAATATTTCCATTTCATCATCATAATTTGGAGCAAGAAGATTGATTCAGGAGATTTTGATGAGGGTGGCAATAGAAAGGATGAGGGAGTGATAAGAAAATGACCAGCCAGAATTGCATATCTCCTAAGGCACCAGGTCTGAGAATTGTAAAGGGAGAGAAATCACCAAAGGGAGAGATTGTTCCCTCTTCACAGATATGAATGAGTAAATGGCAATTCCTGTTCATTAAAATTCTATGGAGATAAAGAATGAAAATTTGTAGATAATTAGCTGATTTCTCTATTTGCAGAAACTCGGTTGAGCATAAATAAAGAATGGCCCTGCTATCGATGCATGTGGTCATCATCTACAAATGGAAAAATCTGCTCATCACCATTACAGAGAATTTTTCATGTCATTGGCTTTGGAGCATTAACACAAAGAAATATCCCATTATAAAAAATAAAAAGGATGTTGCTTCTCTATTCACTGCTCCTGACTTTGGCCTCAGATACAGCACTGGAAAGCCCAGGAGTAAGAGTCCAGAAATACTTACCATGATATCTCTTAAACCCTGTGCTCTTATCATGGGGTCTCAGGACCAGCATAAGCCCAGAAGGAAAAGTTGGTGCCTTATTAATTTCAATCAAATCTCAAATTTGTAAAATGTCACACACTTTTCTTATCATGCAGTCACTGTGCCATGTACAATAATCAAATCTTCACAGGCAGAAAGGAGGTTTGCTAATTCTAATGAGAGTCCACACAACCTTAGGTCTTGCTTTCTTCTTCTTTTAGTCATGAATATCTCAAGTCTCTATTAGGCTTCTCCATACACTTTGGCCCTAACCACGTCAAAATGATGTATTTTATCTGAAGCCACCTCTGTTACCCCTGTTGGTGTTAATCATTACCTTCTACACACTTCCACAATCCATAAGTTAGTATAGATGCATGTTATTATTGTTAATCTTGTCTGCTGAGAGATTGAAGGCAGTAACTGTACCTTGTCATTTTTATCCTTTTCTTGGATGTTTCCAGGTCACTGAATGAAGCTGAGCTCCCAAACCATGGGAATTATTCCAGGAAGCCCAGACCTTTCCTGGAGCCTCTGCTTCATTTGATTCTTTCAAACACTCATGACTCACTGGGTCAGCTAGGATTTATTCCAATTTAACAATTGAGGCACAGGAGTCTCAAGGTAGTGTTATAAAGGATCTCACTCAAGTTTACATGGTAGAATAATTATGTTTATTTGGTGCCAAGATCTCAGTACTTTGTTTTCTACACTGTTTGTGTAAAGTGAAAAATCACGAGTCTCAAAAATGCCACAGATGTGAAACTCAATTAATCTTCTATCAAGTGATTTCCAGCTGCTACTCAGAAGGTTCAAGAGCTCCTGCTGCAGTTGTGGTTTCTGTTGCTGTTTAATCAATGAATGGCTGCAACACTCCTTACTTTGCCTAAAGTGAGAGGCAGCCATGGATTTGTTTAGGAATACCAGATAATTCCATTGTGAAATTAAAAAGAATCACTCGAGGACAGTAAAGATGAATCAAATAGTTATAAATCAGGTTTGTGAGCCAAGGTCCTAAGACCCACTGTATTATTTGAGATAATAAAGAAACAATGTCATTCCAAAATGCACTGGTTTAAGAGCCATTTATTTCTCATAGAAAGTTCAGATGTCCATAAAACAGGGCTGCCATTGAGAATGGACTGCACAAGTGGCACAGTGTGTCTTCATTTCCCCAAGGGAGAATGACCACATTGTAAAGGAGCTTTAGGAAATGGACTGGGACAACATTAGTAAGGTGCTTTTCTGTCTTATATCTAAGAGGCCCTGGAGGACACTCACTGCTTAGTCTTAGTGCTTTCATTTGTTGTAGGAATAGTCTTGGTGGTATGGCCCCTACTGTTCTACCTTTCTTCCTTCATTGACTTTTGTACTTTTTAGTCCTTAAAACTCAATGCCCTCAAAAAAGAAAGCAGAGGCTTAATGTGGAGGAAAGGAACATGGATAGGGAGAAGGGAAGCTTGAGGGGAGGGAAACTGACCCCACGATGCTATGTGCATGTATGAAAACACCAAAAGGAAAGCTGTTATCTTATAAAATTAATATGCACCAATAAAAAACATATTTAGGTCATCTCTAAAAAAAAAAAAAGAAAAGAAAAAAAAAAAACTCAATCAGAAAATTTCCTGGATACAAACTGTAGCATCAAAGATAGAGTGAGGTATGGAATTAGATTGTCAAATTCTCAGCCAACTTCTCTCTCTCTCTTTTTTAATTGGTTCTTTTTAGTTATACATAACATTAGAATTCATTATGATATAACTAAAAAAGCACAGATTATAGTTTGCTATAATTCAGTTCCCAAAATTTCCCATTTCTTTCCACTCGTACTTTTGCTCTATTCTGCTGGACTTTCTGCTATTTGGGGATTTTTTGTTGTTGTTGTTTGTTTGTTTGGCTAGTGTCTTGTGTATGTACATGATGGTGATAACTTTTAACAAGGTTTTCCATCATCACTAATTACCAGCCCCATACCACATGACAGGCAGTCTATAATATGTCCAGAGTTTTAGTAATTTTAATATTGAATATTTAAATTCTACCATTTTTACTAGAGTCTTCTGCACTGGTTCTTCAACACATGCTAAAACCAAACACATGACCATCCAAAGTCAGCCTAGTGCCAAGTACAGAATGAGAGAGTCACAAGTTCTTGCCTTCTTTCTTTCTTCACTTGCAAACGGTTTACCCCTCCATTGTATAATCATATTGTGTTCTTTTTTATTTTTCTGCTAAATCCATCACAACAAAACATTAAATAATACAATTTTTAAATTAACCTAGTACCTCTTATGCAGTTTTGTCTGTTTTCGCCAAGAAGGCAAATTCTGACCTGTTGTGTATACCATCTTTTCTAGGCATTTCCTTTATTCACTTTTATTTAAGACTAGTAGCATACTTTCTTTGAAAGAACCTTTTTCCACTTTATTCCCTCATAATGGCTGTCAACTTTATATAATAATTGTAACATCATAAAGCTTAGGTTAGGGAACTGAAATCTGACTCTAGTATTTGAAGTCTGGGGCCATGAATTTCTAAAGCCCTGCTTTGGTCTGAATATTTATGTTCCCATCAAAATTTGTGTGTTGAAATCTCCATCCCAGAGTGATGGTATAAAGAGGTAAGACCTTTGAGAGCTGACTAGGTCAGGAGGGAGGATTCCTCATGAATTGAATTAGTGCTATTATTAAGGAGGCCTGAGAGAGACTCCCTTCCCCCTTCCCCCATGTGAAGACCTGGCAAGAAGGAACTGTCTCTGAACCAGGAAGATCCTGAATCTATTGTTGCCTTGATCTTGATTTCCGGCTTCCAGACTGTGAGAAATAAATTTCTGTCATTTATAAGAACATAGTTTATAATATTTTGTTATAACAGCCCAAATGAATCAAGAGAGATCCTGTAAGTAATTTACTTTTTAGAACCATCCATTTGTAAGTATGGATGCCTCTGTGCCATAATGTCAAGATTTTGTTTATCCCAGATGACAAGATAAACAGTTAACAGTCTGTTGTGTGATATTTGAAATAATTTTGTTTCTTGGGACCTTATATGCCTCCTCTTTCTGATTAATTTTTATCTTTCTCATAATCTCCAGCAAGACAACTGATAAATGGTAGGTGTGTGATAAAAGTTTCATTATAAATTTATTCATAAATGAATATAAATTGTGGGCAAGAAAATTCTGTAAGCTGTGTACTCCATGGTTCTCCTGCAGTAGTATGGATTATCCTATGACCTAATGATCTTCCACGAGGAAATGTTCAAAATTAGAGAACCATCATCCAGAAAACTCATAACCTCATTTTATTTAATTCTCAGAATTTAGTGTACAACTCATTTGTTGGACTGAAAAAATAATCTTGGTGGACTGTGAGCTAAAATAAAAAATCATGCCCATTTTTCCATTGTTCAATACTTCAAGATGAATAATCAACAGATAATACTTTCCAAGATTCATGCATGAATTATCTTGTAGGAAAGTCATGGTTTGACTTCAGTTGATCCTGATTGTCAGTCCTGAGATTATCTTTGTCCATCCTAAAACTGACAATCCTAAACTTATCATCAACATTGGATATTAAAAAATTAGTGAGTTGTTTGGCATGCCCTTATATTACCATGTATCAGTGACATCTTCATTGCAGTTTAAGAGCACCCATTTACTTTTTGAAAAATTCATTTCAAACTTATCTTCCCTTGCAACTCTCTCTTTGTTTTGGTGCCAGGAATTGAACCCTGGGCTTCTCACATGCTAGGTACATGGTACATGCTCCACAACTGAGCTACACCTTCATACCACTGTGTATTTGCTATGTAATTAACCTTCCATTGGCTTTCTGGGACTTGATTTTCCTAAGAAAAAGTGGGATGAGGAAATGTTAACATACATAAGTAGTCCATAATCAACTATCTGTGAGATATTTTCTCTCCCATTAGATAGCTTTCTGGGAGCAGTGAGTTGTCTGTTCCTGGCTTCCTTCTTAGTGCTTAGAATAGTGCTTAGTGCATAGGACATTTTCTATAAATATTTATTAAATGAACTAATGCATATTAATATAAATACAGATGTAAAGTAAGATATGCAAGTGTGTTTATGTATTTAATTTTGTATATCATTACATAATATTTTCACTCTCAGAAATTCTTCTAATCTTCACAATAATATTATGCAGTCAGCAAGGCAGCTGATGTTACAATTTTGTACATTTGCAGATATTGAAACTGAAGGCTGAAAATATTTCCCCAAGTTTAAGAATCAATTTAGTGCCAGAACTAAGGTAAAATTTCAGATTTCTCCATTATCCCTCTGGTAGTTCTTTTAACTATCTTCTCACCTCTTGGCTCTGATGACTCAAAGAAGCCACAACAGTTTCCTGGGTCCCCTAGGCCACACTGTCCCCTCTCTGGTTCCTTCCAGAGAGCACCTGGGTTATGGCTGAGCTTCCTCCAACCAAAGCATCCTTAAGAGCTGAGAAACACGGCCCTGCTGAGCCTACTCATCAGCCAGTTGGCACAATTTCAAATGAAGCACTGAATGGCAAATGCAGAGATAACACTGGGATAGAATGAGCTCCTCTTATTGATTTTCCAAACCAATATGGCACGGGTGCTCCCTCTTTGTGCCATCCCCTCCCTCAGCCTGGAGGCATTCTCTGCCTGTCCATCATTTTAATTAGACATTACACCTGGCACAAATGCTGAGTTGATTAACCTTAAAGGAGCTGAATAGTTCCTCTGATTGTTAACACGGGGCCCCTGACATATTATAACTCATGTTAACATGTGCTGTTGCACAAACTCACAGCTTCAGCCCACTTTCCAAAGCTGCCGTGCGGGCTAATAGCCTCTACAGAGAGCTCTTTGCGGACCGTGCTCTCATAATAATGCCACGAAACCCAAGATTTAAAAGATGAATTGGTGTGGACTCTGCAGATACCACTTTTTAATGTTTATATAAATGCACCTTCAGTGTTGCGGGGGCTTCTAAGAGATGGACTTTTGTGTTGGAACACTGCAAAGAGCCAATGCTCCTCCAGGAGCATCCCGCACTTACTGTGATCTTTGAATCCTCTCCTGGTTTCTCTGGGTCTTAAACTTCTTAAAGGAAAAATGAGGACTGAAAACAATCTGTGGGTTTCCTTTTTTTATCCAGTATCCATAACTGTAGCCCATCAATAGGCCTCTCTCTCTCTCTTTTTTTTTCCCTTTGCAATATCTGTGAATTTCTTTTTTTTAATTTGTTCTAATAAGTTATGCATGATAGTAGAATGTACAATCAATAAGCCTCTTGCTTAGGGTGGGGATCCTGGAGAGAGGGCACAAAGAATACCCTCACAAATCCTCATTCTTCAATGTTGGTTAAGAAGAATTTTAAGAGCGCGGCACAGTGGCGCATGCCTGTAATCCTAGTGCCTCTGGAGGCTGAGGCGGGAGGATAGCGAGTTTAAAGTCAGCCTCAGCAAAAGCAAAGTGCTAAGCAACTCAGTGAGACCCTCTCTAGGCTCTTGGTTTTCTCCAAGACAGGCTATCTCACCAGCAAAGTATAAATTATCTGCAGTTAAAACTTTTTTGGGGGGAGAGTTAAGAAGAATGAACTCTGATGAGTCCTTTGTCATCTCCCTTAAATTCCCAGGTAAACCACAGGGATCAGCTCTTCTCTGTCTTTCTCCTGGGTCCCAACTAAGTAGCTACTGGGCTAGAAACAATAAAGAACAAAAATACTTCCTTCTTTCACCAAGGCTCCTGTTGTGGTATTTAAAAAATGTATTTTAATAAAAACATTATTATTATATGTATTGATGGGCAGAGTGTGATCTTTTAATACAGAATATAATAATCAAGTCAGGGTATTTAGCATTTCCATCCCTTTACACGTTTGTCATTTCTTTGTGTGAAGAACATTCAAAAACTTCTAACTATTTTGAAATATTCAGTGCAATACTGTGAACCATATGCATTATTAAGTGAGGGAACACCAGGATTTATTTCTTCTGATGGTAACTTTGTACTTATTGATCAATCTCTCCCAATTCTCCTTCCCGCAAGTCTGTCCATCCTCTAGTTAATTAGCTTGCTTGTTTTTTCTTCCCTCCCTTCTTTCCTTCCTCCCTCCCTCCTTTCCTTCCTTCCTTTTTTCCTTCCTTCCTTTCTTCCTTCCTTCCTTCCAGTACTGGGGATTGAACCCAGGGGCAATGGACCACTGAGCTACATCTCCAGCCCTTTTTTCCCTTCTTTCTAAAAATTCATTTCTACTTCTTTTTTATTTTTCTTTGTTATTTTTAGTTATACATGACAGTAGAATGTATTTGGACATATCATACACACATGGAGTATAACTTCCCATTTTTGTAGTTGTACATGAAGTGGAGTTACACTGGTCATGTATTCATATAGAATGCATCGGACATAACTTTCCCAGTTCTTTTTTTTTTATTATTTGGAGACAAAGTCTGCTAAGTTGCTGGGGCTGGCCTCAAATTATGACGTCCCCCATCCCAACCCCCTGTCAGTCTCTGGAGTTGCTGGGATTACAGGAATGCGCCATCACACCTGACTCCACTGCAGCTTTTGATAACCACCATTCAGGTCTCTCTATGAGATCAACTTCTTTAGATTCCTTGTATAAGATCATGTGATGTTTGTCTCTTTATGCCTAGATTATTTCAGTTAACATAATGTCATTCCAGATTTATCTATATTTCTGTTCTTTTTTGTGTATTAATAGTATTCCATTGTGTTTGTGCATCACATTTTCTTTACATAGTCATCTGTTAATAGACACTTAGGCTGATTTAATATCTTGGCTATTTTGAATAGTGCTATAGTAAACATGGACATGTAGATGTTTCTTTGATATATGTATTTCATTTTCTTTGACTGTACCCATTTTGGGATTGTTGTATAATAGGATGGTTAGTTCGATTTTTAATTTTTTGAGGAAACTCTATTTTCCATATTGGCTTTAATAATTCACATGCCCACCAATGTGTATTAGTTCTTCTTTCTCCATGTTAGCATCAGCATTGATATTATTATTATTATCATTCTTATTTTGTCTTTTCAATAGTTGCCATTCTAACTGGCATAAGGTCATATCTTACTGTGGTTTGGATTTTGTCTTTCCCTGAAGATTAATGATATTGATCATTTTTTTCTTATTCTCATTAGTCATTTCTGTCTCCTCTTTTGAGAACTATCTATGCAGTTCTTTTTGCACATTTCTAAATCACACTATTTGTCCTTTTGCTATTGAGTTATCTGAGTTTCTGATGCAAAATGACAAAACTAGTGGAAGAAAACGTAGAGGAAATGCCCCCTGACATTGATCTGAAAAAGGATTTTTTTTTTTTTTTTTGGATAAGACTCCAAAACCATAGGTAAAAATATACAGAAGGGATTACATCAAACTGAACAACCTCTGGGTAGTAAAGGAAATAATCAAACAGAGTGAAGACACAATCTACTGAGTGAGAAAATATTTGCAAACTATTAATCTGACAAATTTCCTTCTTTTTGGTGTAAGAAAAGTGTACTTTTTATGGCAAATTTGGGATTGGAGTCATGGATCTGTCCCTTTGGTTTGCTCTGTGAATCAAAATAACTGGCAAATTAAACTGTAAACTTCATGAGAACATGCTAAATTTAACTGATTTCTAGTATCTTTCAGCTGAGAACAAGGCACATGGATAGCAAATACAAAGTATGTGTTGAATTAATTGCTTGAATTATGTATCCAGCACAAAATAGCATAAGAAACCTATTCTTTTCTGAGTAAAAATGTCATTTCTCAAATGACATTATTTTACTGGAAAACTATCTCAATTTAACTTTGAGCACTGATTAGGAAAAAGAACTAACCTCTGTGAGAGGCAGCCTAGCCCACTAGGTAGACCTGTGTGCTGGTATTAGATCTGGGCTCCTTGGTTTTTTAAAACTGTGTGACTTGGTCAAGTTACTTGTCTTCTCTTATGAATCTCATAACTTCCTTACTAAGTTATTTGGATTACATGAGTTAAAGCATATAAAGCTTGTTGCATAGAGTCTTGCACCTTCAGTACTAAGTAAACAGCAATTATTGATCACTTTAGCACACCAGAATAAGAGAGAAAGAGAGGAGGGAAATCAGAGAGAGAATTTTCTGAGTTGCTGTCAATCAGTTCTATAAATAAGCAGAAGATAAGAAAAGGTTAAGTCCTCTGGCTTTGCCTTAAAATGTAGAGAGAAATTAGGCTTTTCAGAAATTCCTAGAAATGAAAATTTGTGTTCTGACACAATGATCTTATTTCTTATATCCTTGTCTGAGAATCAAAGGCAAGGCCCGGAAGATAGGCCTATGAGCGCCTCTTTTCATCTCCTCAAACTTAAGGACTTCAAAGGTGGCCCACTTAAACAAAATCCCTGACCTCTAATCCTTGTCCGTTTCTGTAGAAAGGTCATCCTGTCTTTGGCTCAAGGCTCATGGAAAACGGAGAAACATCCAGCTTCACAGGGAAGCTTCTTCATAGATTGGTGTCTACATTGTGCTGACTTAATAGGCTTCATCTTTGAGGAGCACAGGATCTGGGATTTCTTAAAGAGATAGGCTGCTGCTTTTCTCAATTGCTGCAATACATCACTGGCATCCCAGATCCAATGTTATTAGCTGTAACATGCTGCACATCTCCATTACAACATTTACCATTTGGCTGTGATCATCTGTGTTTGTCTTACCAGGACTAAGCACAATGCTTGACACTGGAGAGATTACAAAAATTTACTTTTTTTAAAAAGATAAATTGTTGAATAAATTAACCAATAAAACAAGGCACTCCATTTGAAAATAAAGACTTTCCATAGGAGGAGGCGCTGAGTTCACACATTGGCTCTTTCAACTGAGGAGGTGTAGCCTGTGCATGTTATCCAAATTCTCAGAATCACAGTGTTACCACATGTAAAGTGAGGATCGGTATACAACCCACACTGGTGTGTAAGCTGTTGATCCTTAGCACCAATACTGTCTTTCTCTACTAAGCAAAGTATTTGTTTTCTCTATCACCTGAGGGTGCTGACAAGGGACTTCCAGGTAAGAGCTTGAAGAAAGGGCACACTCCATCCCTTCCTGTTTTGTCCCTGTCTGTGTAACTCAGCCACACTTACCTAGCAGTAGCAGCGCCTCTTGATTGAAGTCTGCACTTCCTCACCACTCTCAGAAACAGGTTCATACACCCCCAGACACTGGCCATTCACTGCCTATCAGTGGTTCCTTCTCAGAGGTCTGAATCCCAGCTCTGCAAAGCTCCTACTTTATGCTTCTCAGATTGGTAATTCTAGCTTCTCTTTCTCATTTTGCTCCTGCCTTAGGAGGTATATGTCTAATTTAAAAAAAAAATTCTTTTCCCCTTTTCAATACTATATAATATGGTTCACCATTTTTATATTTCTCTATTTTTAAGTTACTATTTGATTTCTGTCTCTTGATTGGACCATGACTGATACAACCACCTTGCAAGATCATAGTATTTGTGAGATATCATATGTATAAGGTGCTGAAGGCAACACTTATCCACATCAAATAGCATTACCATATTTATTAGTATTGTATTGCCTTTTACTATTGTAAAATATATATATTTCAAAATTTACCATTTTACTATTTTTGAATGTACAATTAAATGGCAATAAGTATGTTGACATTATTCTGTAACCATCATTAATATCCATCTCAAGGACTTCTTCATTATTTCAAATTAAACACTATACCCACTAAATAATAACTTCCCCCTTCTTCCCTGCCTTCAGCCCCTTTGTAACCACTCTTCTATTTTCTCTAAGATTTTGGTATAACTCTAGGTACCTCATATAAGTGGAAAATATTTGCCCTTTATGTCTATCACACATCAATTAGCATAATATTTTCAGGGTTTATTTATGTTTAAGCATTTATTAGAATTTCATTCTTTTTAAAGGCTGAATATTATTATAAATATTGCTGCCATGAACATGGGTGGCTATGCCCAGGTATATATTCAATGTTCTACTTCAGTTCTACTTCCTTTTTTTTTTTAGTATTAGGGATTGAACCCAGGGGCACTTAGCCACTGAGCCACATCCCCAGCCCATTTTGCTTTTCTAAATTTTGAGGCAGGATCTTCCTAAATTTCTTAGGGCATCACCAACTTGCTGGGGCTGGCTTTGAACTTTTAATCCTCAGCCTTAGCCTACCGAGCCACTGAGATTACAGGCATGCACCTGGCTTCCACTTCAATCCTTTTTAGTATATGTCTCATCTTATCATTAAGTCTTCTATAGCAAAAATGCTGTAAGGATCTAAGACCCTTCTCCTCACCCACAAGTTGTCAGGCCTTTGTGTGTTGACTCAGAAAGTGGTCCTCATTCATTTCTTCAGCTCCAGACACAGCTTTGACTGAACTTAGAAAGGTGACAGAGTCTTTCTGAGTGTATATTAGATGGCTATGGTTGTGGTGGCAAAGCAACACAGTCTGGGCAGCTGAAACAACAAAATCTCTCTCTAGTTTTGGAGAAGGAAATGTGTAGGATCACAGGAACAGCAGACTCGGGGCCTCAAGAGGCCACCCCCTGGTTCCTAGGAAGCTGTTCCTCACACAGTGAAAGGCACAATGGAGCTCTCTGGGTCTCTTTTATAAGAATCAATCCTATTCCTGAGGTCTCTGACCTCATGACCTAATCACCTCCCTAAGGCCCTACCTTTAAATATCTAAATACCGTCACATGGTAAGTAGGTTTCAATTTATGAATCTGGGGTGGAGACATAAACAGAGCATAGCATACTTAGAGGTGGAGTTTGTGAATCATGTGGCAATTCTACTTTAAGTCTTTGAGTGACTCATACCGTGTTCCACATGATTTTACATTCCCATCAGGAATGCAAAAAGGTTCTAATTTCTCGACATCTTCACCAACACGTGCACATTTCTGTTGTTTTAAATGATAGCCATCCCAATATGGGTAGTAGGATCTGAGTGTGGTTTATAACTAATAAAACATCTTGAAGAGAATTAGTTCCCATGTTAGTCTGTGCACAGATGCTATCACTGTAGCACTGGAAAGATTCAGCCGGTGAAGAGGGGTGGGCTTAGTGTGGTAATAGCACTGTAATTCTAGTACCACCACCAACATTATTATGTTCCCTGGGATGACACAAACCTTTATTTTGCTTGCCTTTACATAGCACAGATAAGCTAGGATTTTTTTTAAACAATTTTTAGTAAACTTGGAAGGAGAACATTAAAGAATGGATGAAAAACGTAAGATCAGAAAACCAGAAACCACCATCTAACTTCCAGTCTGATTTTAGAGTTCTATTCTCACTTGATTAAGATCAGTTTGGTCTAATAAGTTATCACATGTCCCAAAATGCACTCAGTTCTGCATTTTGTGCTAGAGTGACAGACTTAATTAGACATGAACTGTGCCTCTTTCCCTTCTGTTTACCCCCAGAGATCACTCCCCTGAGGTTAATACCCAGTAACATCAGATAGACTGTTTTGATCTATAGAAGTATGTCTGAGACGAATCATTACACAGCTCAAAGGAAATGCCCCAAAGGCTATTTGAATACTAGTCTTAAAATCTATCTTGGTACCACTTGGTACCACTTCCCATCCTGTATGCAGATGCGAGGTGCCATGCTACTTAATCTACACATTGGAAAGATGATCAGTGAGGTGAAACCATATTTTGCAAAGGCTTTAGAAATCCTTTTAGAGAAGAGACTGTATTTGTTTTGAAAAGTGCCTTGAAAAGCTTCTTGGGGCAGTTGATGCTATCCTGGAGATTTGGGTTTATAGGAGTCTAGGAAACAAAGGAAAAACTAAACTCAACTGAACAGAAATTGTGGAATGAAAGGAAAGATAGAAAATAGAGAAGATAGGAGGTCAATGAGAAAATGGGACCAAGGAAAAACAAGAAACATAGAAGGAGGATGAACACTGACAAGCGGAAATAACTAGTGGACTTTCAGAAACAGAATTTAATCTTTCGGGTGTGTGTGTGCTCACTGTAATAGAGATCACTTTATCATTTGTTCGATAAAGTCATCTTCCCATACGCACGCCTATCTTGAACTTTTTCTGTTTCTCTCCTCTTTTTGGCAATAAAAGAAGGAAAAAAGAATAATACTACCTTTCACTTGATCAAGTTGATCCAGTGTAGAGCAGGGAAGTATCAGAGTATAGCATGAGAAGATAGTCCGTATATTAGCCCAGCAGAAAGAGAAGCTTACAGCCAAATGAGATGGTAAGACAAGAAGACTAAGAAGATTCTGGGAAATTAAAAGCAAACAAACAAGATACATTTGAGCCACTATTAGAATTGCTTAAAATCAACAATATGTATATTTGAAATATATCTTCTTTTTAAAGATCAAGGTAAATATGTACTCCTGTAACATCTAAGAACATGAAAGATCTCAACATAATACATCATATAAGGCAGTAAAAAAGCACAGGCTTTAGATTCATTCAAAATCAAGTCCATTTCTTTTCTCTGCTTCAGTATTCTTGGATATGTTACTTCACTTCTCTATGATTCCGTTTTCTTACTAGTTACATTGATAATAACGTCAACCTCATGGAATGTTCTGAAAATTCAATAAAACAATGCTGATCAAGCCAAGAGGTGAATCTTGACTTCTATAAATCATAAATGTCATTTTGGACTCCTATTGGTATCTTTTGGGTAAATTCACCATGGGAGTTATGTTACAAAATTCTTTTGACACTCATCATTCCAGGAATATGTACACCTACTAAATAGAACAAGCTCCACTTGCACATTTTTGTTGATGTAGTGCAAATATTTTTCTAAGTACTTATCTCCCTACTTCACTGTGAGCTCCTTGGGAGATGGACCACTATCTTTTACATCTGTGTACTATCAGTAATGGTTAGTCTTTTGACTACAGAAGATGCTCACCATAGATAGGCTGAATGGAGGATGTATGGGTGGAAGGATAAATGATGGAATGCTGACCAAGAGATTCCATGTTCATCTGGCACTGATGGACCAATAACTTCAATGCAGGTATAGACTGACCCAGAGTCTTCTAAGCAGGGACTTCAAGATCCTTCAATTCTATTCTGAAGTAAGTCAGAATCTCTGTTCACTGACAAATTGGGTTGCATTAGTGGTTCAAACCACAAAAATTGCAAATCTCAATGTAGAAAATACTGCTGTGATTAAATAACAGAATTTGCTCATGAGTCTCAACTTAAATCAAATCAAATATCCGTTTTCTGGACCTAGGAACAGATACAATCATTCTCGTGACTGAACAAGAGTCTGGGATAGAGCAAGTGGCATTGAGGACATGGGAGGGTTGATGTAATTTTATGTGTCACCAGGGACTGAGAGGTAAAAAATAAATAAATAAAGCCCACATAAATGAATTGTAGTGGTTTGGTATAACCCAATCAATTTGTGGCTGGGTGCATAATGGAATTCAGTAGGCTGTGTATTAATAGTATTCCATTGTGTTTGTGCACCACATTTTCTCCAGGTGGAGAAATTATCAGAGATATACGAAATCTGGTGAAAGACTCAGCCAACAATTTGTAGCAATGAATTTTTGCTGTTACCTTATTTTTTTGTCATAAATATGTGTAGATATACATATAAATGCATAATTTTACAATACACACTTTTGTTTGCTTTTAAATTGGGTCTTTAGTTTGGCATTTATCCAACATGAAAGAAATGTTCCAGAGACTCCCTTTATCTTTGCTCTTCTGTATATGAAAATGGCAGGATGGAAGTTAGGAATGGGGCAAATTGAGGGGAAAATGGATGATTGAGGGATTCTTAGACAAGACAACAGGTAATTTCAGATATCAACCTTCTCAGTAACAACAGTTTACTTTGCACTTACTGTTTACTACACAATGCTTAGTATCAGGGATACTCAATAAATCTCATCTCATTTTTTAATACTTAAATATTAAGCTACTCTGAGCTCTATTTTGCAGCAGACTGCCAGCACAAAAATGTAGGAGAACAGCATGCTATGGCGCTATGGTTCAGATGGATATCTGTTCCCTGGTTGCATGGGATGCAGACTTGGTCCTCCATATGATGATGTTTAGAGGTGGTGGAACTGTTAAGAGGTAGAGTTTGGTACCAGGTAATTAAATCATTGGTGCTGCTGCTCTTGGTGGGGATTAATGCAATTCTTTTGGGAAACCAGCTAGTTCCAATAAGAGTGAGTCGTTTTAAAAGAGTGAGCCTGACTCCTCCCCACTCTGAATTCCTGTCTGACCTTGTGATTCCTCTCATGCATGCTCTCACAAAGATGCCATCCACCATTAAGTCCTCATCAGAAGTCAAATTGATGATACTGCCCGATGTTGAACTTTTAGTCACTAAAGCTGTGAGCTAAATAAACCTATTTTTGTTATACACTCTCCAGACTCAGGTATATTGTTACAACAGAAAATGAACTAATACATAGTGCTAATGTTTTTTTTTTTTTTTAAATATTTATTTTTTAGTTGTAGGTGAACAGGATATCTTTATTTTATTTTTATGTGGTGCTGAGGATCGAACCCAGTGTCTCCCGCATGCTAGGCGAGCACGCCACCACTGCGCCATAACCCCAGCCCCCACATAGTGCTAATGTTAATCATACCCTGACTTTCATTACTCACATTGGAATTTGTAGCAATCGTAGTAGTTATAGTAATAATAACTAGAATGATCATTTTATAATTTATCAAATCATAACTACTGTTGCCTTTTAATGCTCATATGTGCCATGTTGAAACCTATATATGCGTTTTTTAGATAAGGAAAAAGAAAGCTAATTGACAAGGCCAACATCACAAAACTGTTTGTGAAAATACTGATCTATACTGCAAGCTGCTGTTATCACTCTAGGTGTCCTGTACCAAACACATTTTAGCATTGAGGAAGAAAGACTATGTTGGTATATTAGAGCACACATCCTCCAAAATTAGTTTCCTATCTGTTCAATTCCATAAAACAAAATTAAACTAACATTTTATAAACATAGATTGGTCTATTTGCTATCATTTCTTAAAACTTCCTTTAGTCCATTCTCTATTGCCACAGTGATCATTCTCAACTATCTATTTGATAGTTTCCCTCTAATGGTTAAAAATAGTTGGTGGCTTCTTCTTAATTTTCTATAGTTTATGAATTCAATTTTCTTAGCAGAGCATTTAGAGTCTTTGATTACTTCTTATTTCCAAACTAGCCATAATTTTCTTCACTTCCTTGATTTTGGAGGCTTCATTTTTCTCTTGTCCACTGGGATGATGTCTAGATTTATTTAAGTTTTATACTAGAAATTTTTTCCATGCACTCATTAATTGTTGGTTCACTTCCTCATTCACTCCCTCATTTGGCCCTTCGTTCATTCACTGATGTTTATAGAGCACTAGCTATGCACCATGCACCCCGGTGATTGGTAGACATGGAGTGATAAAGCAGAATGAGACAGCGTGGGGTACCCTGGTCTCCCACCCTTAAGCCATCCTTGATTCTTCCTGGTCACAGTCACTTCCATCTCTTTATCCTTGTCACTCCTTCTTTTGAACATCATCAACCTAATTATAATGAACACACTTCACAATACACCAGATATTTTATACAAATACATTTCTTCATCTCCAAACTGGCCAGTAGCTCAAAAATGAGATGGTAACTAAATGACCTGTTAAGCATCCTTACTGACAAGCATTGGCCATTGATTGCATTAAGAATTATATAAATATCCATTAATAAATTAATGCATGACTTAGGATTTTGAGAGTTTGATTCTGACTTTATGTGTACACTTTCTTGATGGCTATCGCATTGGTCAAAGGCTTGGGCTTTCAACTATGGCATCTTGGGTTCAAATCCTGGTTCATCCAGATACAACTTGTGTGACATTTGCTATGTTATTGAACCAAAATAACACTCAGTATCTTATAAAATGGAGGGAAATAGTACTTCCTCAGAATTAAGTTATGCAGATTAAATAAGACATTCAACATTAGATTTTTTTCATCAGCACACCTGATATGTAATATGCAGTAAATAAGTAGTACCTGGCATCATCAAGAAATGGAGTCATTGATGTATTTTCATCAGATGGATTTTAAAATAGTCGTTGCTAAATATCAAGTGTGTGGGTGAGAAGTAGAAAAGTCCAGATTTTAGATTTTTACACAAGTGAGACTTTGTACCCCTGCCCCTTGCTGAGCTGTTCTGATGTTGTATATCTACTTAAGACTGAGGCCTTGGCACACACAGGTGTCCTCCACACACCCCTTCTCCAGCCCCACTTGCACTTCCATAACCCAGTTTCAAGAGGCTCATGTTAAATGCCCTGAGAAATTCGACAGAGTGATGGAAGTAGGTCTCATTAGCAGAACCGTCCAATTATGCCCAGCCTTCCCCACGCCTTAAAAGCAGCAGCGTCCCTTTCGTGGGCTATACAGACATGTAGGGGTTTTCAGGGTTACAATGAAGATATTTATGTTCAGGGTTATTAGAAGAGGCATTAAATGGGAAAATCAAAAGAAAGAAGGTCTGTGACAGCTTTTTCTTTGCTGTATCCTTGGGCTGCTGCTAAATGATGACTTTGTGTAATTAAAATGAACAAAGTGTACGTCCATGTTCCATCTCCGCCATCGCAGCACTTTCTTTCCCCTTTGTTTAACTGCTTTGTTCATCTGAAACTGGTGTTAAAAAAATAACAGAAATAGAAGTTGAACGTATTCCTGCAGGGCTGTATTTTTAGTAGCTCATCACTTTGTAGAAGTAGCTTGGCGGTTGCAGGATCTAATTATGAACCTAAGAAGATGGCGTTGGGGAGAAAAGGGACGTTGGAGTGGGAGTGGCAAGGAAGAAAGCAGGACAGCGTCCAGTGGGTGAGCTGCTTCCTGCTAAACTCCAGCCAGAGCAACCCACCAGCTGCCTGGTGAGTGGGAGAATAAATTGTACCAGAAAACAGGATGACGCCCTGGGTTTAAAAATCACTACTACAAGTTTTGAAAGTAAAAGTTTTCTAACTAGTTGTGGGAGGAAAAGCAATATCTCCTTTAAACCACCCCCAAAATGATATTTCATAGTACAATGCTTCCAAAAGGTGGGGTATCAAACTGAAGAAGACCATCAGAGAGATGTACATATAACAGTGATTAATAGTGCAGATGGCTGCACAGAGGTGCTGAAAGATTGACCGCAGAGAAGGTGTTGAGGATGAACTTTTTATAGCTTTATGGAGGATCACGAAGAATTAAATGGCACTTGAATGCGATTTAATATTGCTATTGATTTATAAGTGGACTGTGTATTTATAGCACTTTCATATCTGCCAAGTTGTTTCCCATGCCATTGATAGTGTTTTATGCTTCAAAGATGCTACAAGGAAAGTCTTCTGGAGGGTGGTCAAGGCTGGGTTTCATTCATCATCCTAGAACTTTGTCTAAAGGTAAACTGAGGTATCTGACTAGTGGTAATAGGGAGATTCAAAATTAAGAACTGGGACAAAAATGAAGTAGGTCAAGTGAAAGAGAGGTTAAAAAAAAAGTTAACTGCATTGATCTAAGTCCTTTTAAGGACAGAAATAGGCACTGGGAAATGTGCAAAGGATGTGGGAAAATGAACCAAATTACAACTGGACAAAAAAAAATAAAAAGGTAAAGAAACTCAGGTATTGAATCGCTAAGCAGGTTTTACTAAGAGCAGCAAGACTTGATAAATTTAGCAAGTAGTTTTGTAATTTTTGTAATGATAAAGGTGATATTTTTCAAAGACAGTGTTATCACTGTGTCCTGTTCTCTATAACTGATTCTAAAGTAAACAGATGCCCTGCTATAATAGACTATATTTAGAGCCCCAAGTTGTTACATTGTACTGGCCGCCTCAGAGTAGGAATTTATTAAATCACTAGTGAATAAATGAATGATGCAAAAATGAAACAGACCACATGGAATAAAATTTGTGTTGTTGCTATTTGCTTTTTTTTGTGTATATTATCTATTGCTGCCTAATAAGCCACTGTAAGAAAATTAAAGGCCTTTAACAACTAATCTTCATATACCATTGCTCATAAGTCTATGGCTTACTTGGGTGGTTCTGTGATCTGGGTCAGACAACTGGATTGCAGCTGGATTTGCTGATGTGCATGTAGTGAGCTATCTGCTTGGCAAGAGAGCTCTGGTCTAAGGCTCATACACATCTGACAGTGACTGGCTGTTGGTTGGTGCCTCAGAGGTAACTGGGCCACATAGTTCTTATTCTGCAAGATGGGCAGAGAAGCCCAGACTATCCATAGGGCAGTGGCAAAAGACCAAGAGAGATGGAAAGCATACGAGATCCCTTGATGTTTAGGCTCAGAATTGGTACAGTATCAATTCTTCTTCATTCCTGGCCCACAGGAAGTTACTGATGCAAGCTCAGATTCAAAGGGAATGCAAATAGACTCTACCTCTTGATGGAAATTACTGCAAAATCACCTGGCAAAGGGGTGGGGAGAAAATGATTGCTGTCTTTTTGAAAACCATTGACTCCACCTGGACTGAATTTCTTGACTTTCAAGTGGTAATAAAAATCATTCTGGCAAAACATCTGTATGCGACACACACAGAAAGTTAGGTTGAGCCAAATTAATGCATCGACTGAATTAAAAAAGCCTCAAATATGTATTTATGTATGTACTTTAATGTGGAGTATATGATTAAGTCCCACTGAGACAGAATATCCAAGATTACATACACCATCTTTACAGTCCACTAGCTTGAACTTGTTTTCTTACTTTACCATTCACTAATTCTTTTGTATTTTCTCTAATTCTCAGTTCTTAGTCTTAAAATGTTAATCACACTAAAATGGACCGTATGGAGCTGCCAGAGAGCATTACACAAACTAATGCAGTATGTATATAAGCAAAATGCCTTGGCCACAGTAAGTGGTCAATAAGTATTAGTTATTGTTAAGGGTCATACCTGAATAAGACGATAAGAGCAACATTCTTATGGGCTCTAATATGAGAAAGGCTCATTTTTTTTCTCAGTGTAATTTTATACAATTTAGTGATTTATGCATCATGAAACAAAACTTCTCAAGATATTACTAAGATAAATCTTATCATCAATATCTAGGATTATATGTTCTTCATATATAGGACCCAAATTGGTAAGACTTGTTATTGTTCTTTATTAATCTTGACACATAAAGTCCTGGAGACAGCAAAGTTGTCCCTTTTAAAGCCTGTGGTGATGTTTTCTCACCCAAGTCTGTAGGTTAAGCTGGTTGTGGGGAGAATGTGTATGGAAGCCAGATGCTCTTACGCTTCTTGACTATGTAAGATTTCCTTTATAAGATGTGACTTCCTGGCTCCATAGGAAGAGACACATTGAGGGGACTCAGATCCCATCTGCCCACAAGATTGATGTCAAAAAGAACAGAAGGAAAGAAGGAAGGCGAGGATGACACCTAGGACTTAAACCATGATGAGAGTCATACTGTTATATGTTCTTGTGTGGTTAGTCCACGAGTCTAAGATGAACATTCTGAAAACAATTGAGCAAACTCTAAATTTTCTCTTTCAATAAGTAAAAATCAATTATTTACAAAAACAAAATATGAGGCTCTGTAATGTTAAACCACTTATGCAAAAAAAAAAAAAACCCAAATATATGGAAGAGCCAAATTTCCATAAATCCAGACTCAATTTCAACCAATGAAGCAAACAACAACAACAAAAAATTAAGAAAAATCAGAGTTTAAGAAGCTCACCTTTTATTTTCGTATCCTTATAGAGCTTTTATCAATGCTTCTGATGGCAGCTTCTATTTTAGCATATGTATGCTTGAATTTATCTGTTAGGTGTGAGGTGTAATGTGTGAGTGTGTGTGTGTGTGTCTGTGTGTGCACATGTATGTGTGTGTGAGAAAGAGAAAAGTGGGGAGAGGGGGAGAAAGAGAAACTCCCCAACTGTGTAGTATAATTCAGAGCACATGGCTTAGGAGTCTTAAGGTCTAGCTTTATAACTTAATAGATTTACCACTTAAATCTTAACAATCTTCGTCCTCATATTTCTTTGTAAACGAGGAAGAGGCAGGTAGATTGTTTTGTTTATTTTAGCTTTTATTTATATACTTTGTATTTTATTACCTTGTGAATTTGTAATTATGATTTATTCTTCATATTTTTTTAGGAGAGCCAATGTACATGAAGATTTTGGGTTTATTCGAGAAGTCAATCCAAAAGCAAATGGAGGATTTGGGCATGTGGCAAATGCCCTGTGGATTTGGGCATTGCCTAAAGTTTATTAGGGGTTGAGATCTTTAAGCTCCTGCCTCACACCTGCTGAATTAAAATATGTTCATTCTAACAAGATTCCCAGGTAGGTGGTATGTATGAGAAAGTCAGGAGGCACTGGTGTATACTGCCTGAAGAAGATCTGTAGTGTTTTAAATGAACCACTGTGAGCCTCTGCACAGCAGTCGCTCTTCCTGGCTGGGATGGCTTTTGCTTTTGTAAAATCTCAGAAATAGAGAGGAACAAAATGGTTTGAAGAACCAAATACTTTATTGCTTTTCAATTTCATGGAAATGTTCAGATTATCAGAGAAATTTAAAATGTACTCCATATTTAATGGAGATATTTATCTCCATTAAAGAGAAAGACCAATAAAAAAGAGGAAAAAGACATAAATTAGGAGGAAAGAAAAGAAAAGAAGGAAAGTGAAGAGAAAGCCAAGGAGACGAGAAGAAAGGAAAAAGCAAGAGAGGAAATATAAGAAGAAGACCCCAAGTAACCAACTCCCAGATTTGGAAAAGATGGTGAGTATAATGGAATTTAATTGAAAGAACATAGGAATGGAAACCTGAAGAGCCAATATTGACTCTTGTTTCCAAAGAAAATCTTTGTAGGACCCTGGGGAAGTCAAGTCTCTCTTTCATTTCTCTCTATATATATGGTACAGAGATCGAACACAGGAGTTCTCTACCACTGACCTATGTCTTCAGTCCTTTTTGCAATTTTTAATTTTTTCCATTTATTTATATTTTTATTAGTTCATCATAGTTATATATAACATTGGGGTTCATTCTGACATAATTATGCAAGCATAGAATATAATTCGCTCCAATTCCCTTTTTATAATTTTTGAGATAGGGTCTCACTAAGTTGTCTAGGCTGGACTTAACCTTGTAATCCTTCTGTTTCAGTCTCTTGAGTAGCTGGGATGGCAGGCATGTGCCACTGTACCTGGTTCAACTCTCAGTCCTGGACATCAGTCTCCACTTCTGCTCGATAAGAATGCATTACTCTGATCTTTGAAAAATCTCTTTCAATGTCAGGATGCTGTACATGATTTTTATTCTTATTGACTGGGAGTCAAATCTCTAGTCCGGATGTAAAAGTTTTGGCCCTTTCCAAATGCCGTAACAAAGGGAAAAAGATTGTCACGTTCAGAATTTCAGCACAGAATTGTATACTTACATTTTAAATACAGATCGTACAGATTGGATAGCATAAAATAATGTCTTTTTTTATTTGTAGACTAGGAACTTGAAGATATAAAGTAAAATAGTTTAAATCTAGCTTAATGAAAAATGGAAGCATGTTATAGTCTTACTTATCAATTGCTGTAAGAGAGAAAAATAAAATTACTTATTTCAAGATCTTAAGTTTAGGATAAGTAGAGACAATAGAATTAAGTCACCAAATTATATTCCAAAGTATATTAATTAAACAATACATCATAAAGGTTTAGAGACAAGAGAAACAAAAAACTTTCTTTGTTCAAACTTTCAGAAAATGGGGTTGAAACAATCTAAGCAGCTTTTCATTTTTTGCAGTCTCAGAAGCTTTTCTATGCAATATCAACTGTGTAATAGCTACTATTACAAGATGTACAACATACATCTCTTCATAAGCCAGTTTTATTGTGAGCACCTCTTTTATTTCACAATGTCGTTGTGCCCAACAAGAATTTAGAGAAATTTTATGTGACTTAAAGGGAAGTAACTTATCTCTTAGTGCCATTTTCTCCTCTGTACAAATGAGGGGGTTGGATTAAAAATCACTAATGTTCTTTTCAGGTATAAAATGGTACAGTTAAATAAAGCCTAAAAAATATCATTAGTTGCACTTGAGATAATAATGAGTCAGTGCAAGATACAGAACAGGATAATAAGTCTGCCAATTTGTGAGGTACAGATGATCAATGCTACAGAAGATCAGGAAAGCTGCAAATGAGTGTGGGCTCAAGCCTTCAGAAGAGACTTAGCTTCTAAGAAGGAGGGGAGAAAAAGAGGTATTTTAGGGAGTCAGAGCTTTGAATTGAGGTGTGGAGAAAAAGATGATTTTATTATCAGGATATTCTTGGACTCCAGGTTTGAAACCAAACTTGAATCAGGCAGGAAGGGAAAGATATTAGAATGCCATATTTAGCAGGTATGTTATATGACTGTGGAAAGTCAAAGGAGTAAATGATCTTGGAAACAATTAGAACCCAAACTAGAATCACCATCAGAAATGTTATTTTGTTCTCTCTGTGTACCCAATTGATACTGTTCTCTCTGTATACCCAATTGATACTCCTTTGCTGACTGGTAGGGAATGTGGTTATCAGCAGTCCTTGCATCTCATATGCTTTCATTCACTACAAGAAAAGGACTGTATCTCTTATTTCTGGATCAAATTTTCTTGAGGAGTGTTGTTATTGGCCTGCTTGGGTCAGGTACCTTCCTGGACTAGTTATCTATAACAATTCCTTTATTATATTAAAGTAAGTTTTCTTTGTTTAACATTATTTATAAGCATTTTTATAACAATTTTTCATTTTATCCCATGCATTTACAAACATTATTTTAAGAAAGTGTTCCAGTTAGCAATTGTTGAGCCACAAATTTTCCTACAATTTAACAACTTACAATAACTATTTTATGTTCTCACAATTCTGTGGCTCAGAAATCTGAGAAGGTTCGGGTTCAGCAGTTGTCATATTAGGATCTCGCATGTGATGGCAGTTTATTACTGACTGTGGTTTTAGGCAAAGACTTGACCAAGCTGAATGTTCAAGATTCTGAGGGGGGCTGTTGACCAGAACATCAACCTTACCTTGTGACGTGGGCTTCTTATAGCATGCTGGCTGAGAGAGCACCTTGACAATTAGTCTCAGGAAGAGACTGTTTCAAAAGATCAAGGCAGAAGCACTATACCTTCGGGTTCACACATCAAGTAGTAGCTCCTCTACTGCTTTTACTGAACCCCCAAATCCAGCCCAAGTTCAAGGCAAAGCAATGTGTATCTCTCCTCTTGTTGGAAGAGGTGTCAAAAAATGTAGTCATATTTAATTTGTCATGAAAAAGTTCCAGAGGCTTCACTAGACTTTCAAAGATGCTCCTGACATTAAAAATGTTGAGAGCATCTGCTCTTGTGTGCATGCTTAAGTCGAGTATATTCAGTGAAAAATGGAAAGTATCTGTAATTAATATTAGCTTCAGAAAGTAGCGGGTAACCAGCTAGTGAGTTATTATCTGTTGATTTTTCAGCTTATATTGCTTCACTGTCTTCATTATATGTTAGAGATGAAAAAATAAGAAAAAAAGTCTACTTAACCTTGATGGGTCAAAAATGATGGAACTGAGCTTTGCCCTCAAACCAGAAGAGTGAGTGAAGAGTTTCATAACGGTGAAAGCTTCTTGCTTATGGGTAGATAAGACTTGTCTTCCTCTGTTGAATATAATTAAAAGAGATAAGAAAGAAACATGAAGAGGACCTCTATCCCCTCTCAAATATGCTGCAGTGATGGATCAAAGAGATGGGAACTGACACCTTCCATCTCCAAAACTCCCAGAGTAGAAATACAGTCAATAAGACAGGAATGTTCATTCATGTGCAAGGCGCCTTCCCCTATCCAAGGAGAAAGATGAAAACTGACAACACTCCTCTCACTAATACCACACTTCTTTCCACTTCAGCTCTTCACACATGTGGAAGAAGCCTTTGGGTGAGAAAGACTTAATGTTTGTATCTATGGGATCTTTGGGTGAAATTTGTATCTTGATGTTTAGCTAAGAATTTTTGCATGTTCATTTACAGCCTCCAGTTAAGAGAAAATCAGGAAAGTTTATTATGTTAAGGAAACAGAACTCCTCAGGTTACAAAACTTTCAGGCATGTACAAAACCCTGGTCTAGCTTAAGTGTCTCATTTAGAAGTTATGGTAGGAGCAGGACTACATTCCAAGGCCTCTAGTACATAGCTGAAACCACAATAGCACTGGTCTGTATTGTTTTTTACTACAGATACATACCTGTGATAAATTTTCTCCTTTTCACTTGCAGAAGAACTTGTCAGCTTCTCCTTGGCCTATCTAAATTGTCACCATTACTTTTGCACTTAGTAAAATAAGAGTTACTTAATCACAAGATTTATAGTAAACTAACAGTTGTACTTGAGATGGCTACTAAGTGACTAACTGGAGAGTAGTATATACAATGTGGATACACGGGACAAAGGGAAGATTTACATCCCAAGTAGGACATACTAGTACTGTGCTAGGTTTTATCACACTACTCAAAATCCTGTGTGATTTAAAAACTATGAACTGCTCATTTCTAGAATTTCCCATTTGATATATTCAGACCATGATTGACTGGAGGTAAATGAAACTTTGGAATGTAACACCATGGGAAACCAGGGACCACTATATCCCCTTGATAGATTTCAGGAAATTGAGGATCAGAAACACATGACTTAGAATTCCTTTATTTAATCTAAGGGTCTAATGTGGGTATATTGAGTTTGGGGGTTATAAACAAAAATTACATAAAATGGAAAATATTTTCATAATCTTTGCATCCCCAGTATCTATCAGTACTTAATAGATAGATGAATAGGTGAATGATATATGAATGGATAAATAATTGTTGAATAAAATCATCAAATGTGTAAATACCCCATATATTTTCCCATAGTATAAAATATAGGACTTTTACTAACCTGTAAAGTTGTGCACTATTTGGCCTCTGACCAATTGTACAGCCTAGTCTCTTACTTCTTTTGTCACCAAAGAAAACAGAAAGTCCAGCTGTATGACTTAGCTCCTTTGCTTGCACTGTTTCAATTATCCAGATGAGGACAAGTCTAAGTTAGGTAATGGTCAGAGAAGGACCTCTGTGAGAAAGTAGTATTTGAGCAGAGACCCAAAGAATGAAGAAGAGTCCTCCATGTGAAGATAGAGAAGCATGAATAGAAACCATAATCCTAGATGGAAGAGGAGCAATCTCAAAAAAGTAAGCTTAGTTATATTTATTTATTTTTTCCCACCAAAATAGCTGGCATGGCTGAAGGATATGATACTGAGTGAAAGGTAGAGCTATACAAGATTATGTCGCAGATGAAAGAATTGGGTAGAGGCTTGTCACATAGAATCATGAAGACTAGGTAAGGAGCTCAGATTGTGCTCCAAGTGGGATGGAAAGTCATTGAATTGTATTAAGCAGGAGCGAGGCATTATCAGATGTGTCCTTTCAGCAGAGAATCTCTTGTGAAAAGACAAACATGGAATTGGGGAGCCCAGTTGGAAAGTGATTACAGCAGCTCAAGTGAAATACTGTCTCATATTTCAGCCATAATGTGGAAGAGAAATGGAAAATTCTAGTACATTTATTTTACAATTTTGGAATTAGAGATAACAAGATTACCTGATGTGTTAGGATTAAGAAATTTAAATGTTCAATTAATTAGAAATATATTTGCCTTTACTGGCAAACAAAAAGAAATACATATAAAGAAAACACTACTGAAATGTTTTTTCCTCACAAAACTAGCACATGGTTTTGAAGACTGGTAAAATCCCAGACTTGCATGGATTTTGAAAAGCAACCTAATTGTCCAATAACTAAGGACCAGTTAAAAAAAGTTGTAGGGTATATGTTTAAATGTTCTTTGTCCATTAAAAATGATGCTGTGGAATAATACTTAATGACTTGGAAAATTTTCCCAGAAAGTTTTATCTGCTCAATAACCAATTGTCAGGGTTCATGCTTCTTGTTAAATTTCAAATACATTTGTAGTGAGGGGAAATGTTAATACCTTTAAAGCTTGATAAAGAATTTCCCTAACAATGGAAAAAATCTCTTATTTTTTTTTTATTTTATTTTTCTCAAAAGTTGAATTTTAATACATAACAGAAAAAAACTAATTTTCAGAAGCTGTACACACTATTCACTGAAAACATTTGTTGAGGCAAATAGAAAAAAAATTGTTACAATCATAATTTTTCTAACTTTGCACAAAATTATAAGCAGATTACATTCTTCATATTAAACATCTTTATATGCACTTTCAATGAACAGTATATATATTTTTGTAAAGAATTTTTTGGAAGAAATTTGCTAGAGTTTGAGGACAGAAATCATCATGAAACAAGGTTAACACAAATGTGACTAAAGTTCTTTGCAACAGAAATAAATAATAATATTATAAATGATAAATGCCTTGGGCCAACGGCCTGTGGTGAGGAATTTGGATAAAAAGGCCTTACTACTTGTGGCAATTCAGTCTGCACCAGAGTCCACAATACAGGGTGACAAGTTAGGTCACAGAATTTATGAGAGTATTTCTAAAGATCATGAGAACATAGATCTTTCCTATTTCTTGATCTAATCTCTTTAGTAATTTAGATGACCTGGAAATACCTTTCACCTCCATGCTATATAGCATGCAGACAAATTTTTAAAATGCAAGGAGATGTCAACTTAGTCATTAAAAAATTATATGCCAGATTGGAAAAAGTTAATTTTATTCTATGGAAAATATTTAGAATATAACCAGCTCAAAGGAAGTTTCTTGAAAGAACATACAATCTTTGATTAATAAAGGAGAAACTTCTTGCAAAAATCCTGCACAGATGTTTGTCCACAGGTAAACGCTAAACATTATCATACACAAGTATTGATGCTAAATACAAATTAAGATTAATGTCATGTTGAAATAGAGTGTCTGCTACTCAGCACTTATGCTTGTCATTGCTAACAGACAGCAGAAAATTTCTTACTCATTCTCTATATGTAGACTTTTGCAAATGATGGAAAGAGCTATGGAACTTGTTTTCAATTTACTGTTTCCATTCTCTGTGGTTCCAGGCAATCCTTAAAGAGAAAGCCCATGATTCAGCTAATATTTTACTTCAGAGGTGCCATTATGTACTAGTATCTTGCTATTACTATAAGTTTAATATCAATATGGGCTGTTGTTTCTAGTTACCATGTTTGAGAAAGGCAGCACGGTGCACACAATGCCTAAGGATGGCTTATGTATTTTTAAATTTGGTGAGACTTGGAAAAAATCCTCAAAGTCACCTCCTTTTTTTTCATGTGAAAATTGGAATAACAAATTTGCCTAAGTAAAAAATTTGACAAGAAATGTGTGAAGGATCCACGTGAACTTTATATGCCTGTACATATATAAAAGAATGATTTTGTTAAGCTTCGGTGACCCTGCCTTTAAACCACTAGTTTGTTTGTTTTTTTTTTTTTTCACGAGAATGCTGCCTGGACTCTCCTGGTGCTCATTGCAGTAACACTAACTCCACCCAGTGTGCATCTCTAAATGTAATGTCTTCCTCCATGGGGTCTATCATATTCCACTCAGCCAACTAATCCTTTAAATGGGAAGTTATGGTTTACTCTCTGATTTCCCCAGATGCATTATTTGAATGCCTTCATGAATTTAGTATTTTACAACGTATCATTTTTGTGTATCACAGGAATGTATGTGAGGTACTGTGCTGAGTATTTACATGCATTATCTCATTTAATTCATAACTCTTTGAAGGCAGATATCACATCCTTTTATACCTCTGGTTGGACTGGCATTCTATAAAGACACAGTGTATCATTTATCTTTGTATCTTCAACACGACCAATTTAGAACTTAATAAATGCATGCTATTTCTGTAATTATTTTACTGTTAGTATTATTATTACTATTAATTAGATCCTTATTAACACTGACATACTGACCACTAAGCTAAGCATTTTTCATGCACTGTCTCAGTTACACATAATGATTCCATTTCAAAACATAAGGCTTTTAGTACTCAAAGAGGAATAGCTACTTTTACAAAATCACCGGTGACAGAATCAGAAATTAGTTTTTCAAGATTGTCTTCAAAACCAGGGCTCTTAATTGCTACCCTTCACAGCCACTTGTGGGAGGATCTGGTAGATCTTGGACCAACTTTATTTAATGTAATGACCTTGGTCCAAATTTATTCATCAAGAAGTTCTATCAAGCTCTGGTTTTCTCCATTCCACAGAGTGTCATCTGTTGTCTCTTCATACACCAAAAGGTAAATGCCGTTTGCCATCATCTGCCACATCCCTTACCTAAAGGTTCCTTGGTGGAGAAGTGAAAATAGCAAACTGCTACAGAGAAGTTCATAGTGGACCACAGTTCTTATTCACCTGCCTCCACGCCCATATCTAGCATATTTCCAAATGTAGTTAAAAGAATAAAGAAATGCACAGGTATAATTGGCTGTTCCAGAGAACTGGCACTGTTCCTGATGGTTGGTTTAAAGAGGATGGTAATGCAGGAGGGCTGGCAAGTGGCAGAGGTTAGCCTGAAGTTTCCCGGTTTGAACATTGATTAGGAGTAAAAAAGGCTCCCAGCATCAGCCTGGCCCATGCACTGTGATTGCCGTTGAACAACCACAGGGAGAAAGAAGGATATGATGAACTCTTCAGGTAAGCCTAGAAAGTGAGGTGAGAAAATGGCTTTCATGCCAGCAGAAGCCACAGAATGCTTCATGAGGAATATAAGAAACCAATGAAAAAGAAAGTGAAGACAAAGTTATTCAGTTTTCAGAGAGAAATGATTGTTTCAAGCTCAATATTGACATACGTGGTATGAAACAAAGCTAATTTAGAACAGTGATTTTCTTTTCATGTATAAGAAAAGACAAAATTACATACAATGGACAAAATTCTACATTTTGCATAAATAAGATTGATCTTTTTTTTTTATAACCCAACAAGCAATAGAAGAATCTTTGACATATGCTGTCATCATTCATTCATTGGCTCATGGAATCACTCATTCATGGATTCCTTCCATATACCACTCTTTTGTAAAGAGGATTGGAGCAACTTGCAATGGGAAGCTACACTTAATAAAAAAGATTTCAGAATAAAATAAATACAAGAACCAGTAAATAAAAGACATAGGTAGAGAACATATATATAAGACTAGTCAAGTTCTTGAGCAAGAGCCAAAGAGGAAATGGAGATAATATACTAGAGACAAATGGGAATTATTTTTCTAAAGATACACATTCCCCTGTCACAGAAAGAACATTCCTTTGCGGAGAAGTACAATGGAGTTCTTGGTAAATAATAATATGGAAACTTTTGCATGCTTCCAGGATTTGTCCCCATGAAGAATAGGATGCTGATGTGGTGCTTAGTGCCTAACTTTGAGCTTCTCATATGTGGTAGTGAAAAAGAGTAACCAGTAAGACAAAAAAAATAAATAAATAAACGGGGATTTTAAAATTTCTTTCTGAGGAAAAATAATTCATACTGCTTTGAATTTTGAAAGAAATTGATCACTCAAGGATTTCACTAGGCATTTTAAAGACATCCAACTATTAGTCAAACAGGATCCAGAGAAGCTACACATTTAATTTTTTAAAATTTAGTTTTCATTATATCTATATAAAATTAATAGGACAGTACAAACAATGCCCACGTAATCATCATATAATTTTGACATGACCACATTTAATTTGTCTGACTATTGTAACTGTGCTAAATATAACAGTATGCATTTTTCCTTGAATATTTTTGTATGCATTTCTAAACAATAAGAACATTTTTTTCTTTCTTCTGCATAGATTTTAATCAACAGGATAATGTGTTTTATTGTGGCATCTTCATATATGTGAATACATACTTCGATTATACCTACTTCCTCATTACCATTGCTTATGCTCCCTTCCCCCTCCTCTGATTTCCTGGCACTTCCCTGTCTCCCTGTTACTTCTGTAAGATATGTTTTCACATAGATTCCATATATGAGGGAAAACACACTGTGTTTTTATCCCTGTGTCTGACTTATTTTTCTTAACATTGTGCTCTCCAGTTTAATCTATTTTCTTGCAAATAACATGATCTCTTTCTTCTTTATGGATACATAATATTCCATTGTGCACAGCTACCCTATTTTTCTTATCTATTAGTCTGTTGAGGGTCAGCTAGGCTAATTCCATAACTTGGCTATCCTGAGTTGTGCTGTGGTAAACAGGGATATGCAGGTGTCTCTGCAGTATGCTGACTTTAATTCTTTCTCATTTGTTACTGAGGATGAATGATATGGTAGTTTTATTTATAATATTTAAGGAACCTCCACACAGATTTCCTACTATGATTTGGATGTGAAATGTTTCCCCAAAGCTCATGTATGTGATAATGCAAGAATGCAAGAAGGTTTAGAGGAGAAATGACTGGGTTATTGAAGCCATAACCCAATCAGTGAATTAATCCCCAGGGAGGATTATCAGCGTGGTAACTGAAGGTGGGTAGGATGTGAAGGAAGTGGGTCATTGGAAACAGGCTGTTGGGGGTATATACTTTGCATCTGGCCAGTGGAGTCTCTCTGCCTTCTGATCACCATGTGAGCTGCTTTCCTTTACCACACTTTTCCGCCATGATGTTCTGCCTCACTTGAGCCCCAAGGAATGGAGCTGGCTTTCTAGGGACTGAAACTTGTAAAACCCCGAACCCCCAGATAAATGTTTCCTCCTCTAAAATTGTTTTTGTCATGTCTTTGAGTCACAGCAGCAAAAAAGCTTACTAAAACCTTTCCCTAATGATGATACTAATTTATATTCCCTCCAACAATGTATAAGGGTTCTTTTCCTCGCTACATCCTTGCCAATATTCATTGTTTTCTCTATTATTGAAGGTAGGCATTCTGAGAGGGGTGAAATGGAATCTCAAATTAATTTCTGTTTGCATTTCTCTGATGGCTAAAGATGTTGAACATTTTTCACACATGTATTGGCCCTTTGTACTTCTTCTTTTGAGATGTGCCTGTTCAGTTCATTTGCCCATTTATTGATTGGTTTCTTTGCTTGTTTGGTGTTTTTGAGTGCTTTACGTAGTCTAGATATAATCCTCTACCAGAGGAGAAGCAGGCAAACGTTTTGCCCATTCTGTAGGATGTTACTTTACTGAGTTGTTTCCTTTGCTGTGCAGAAGCTTTTTGTTGTTACATAGTTCCATTTGTTGATTCTTGTTATTATTTCTTGAGCTGTTAGAGTCCTACTCAGGAAGGTGCGGACTACACCTATCTTGGGGTGTTGCCCCTAGTTTTTTCTTTTAACATCTCTGAAGTTTCAGGTCTTAGTATTCTAACTTTATACTATACTGTTAGTATACTAACAAAGTTAGCTTAGTATTCCTTTTAACATCTCTTAGTTTCAGGTCTCTGATCTATTTTGAGGTGATTTTGTACATAATGACAGAGTTCTAGTTTCATTTTTCTACGTACGGATATTAGTTTTCCCAGCACCATTCATTGAGAAAGGCTCTTTTTTTCTCCAGCGTATGTTTCTGGAACCTTTGTCAAGGATCAGATGACTGTATGTGTCTGTGTGGGTTTGTCTTTGTGTGCTCTATTCTATTCCATTTGATCTATGTGTCTGTTTTTATAGGGCTATCATGATGTTTTTGTTACTACAGCTCTATCGATGATTACAGGATTGGGTGTTGTGATGCCTCCAGCATTTGATAGTAAGAGCATTTTTGTCCAAAACCTAAATACTATTACCATATCCAACAAAATAAAATTTAAAAATCTCTTACCATCATATGTCATACTTTGAGTCAAACTCAACTTATGTTCCCCAAGGTGACAGAGCATCCAGTATCCTATCAAGGAGAATGCCTGATTGAATTTATAGTCTTTGGGGTCATTGAAATATCACAATATTGGGAATCAGGAATGGTTATCCAGGGAGAAATTTTCCTCACCAGCTAAACATGGCAAAATCTATTAGACCTTTTCCAAAGGAGGTTATATAGAAGCTCGTAGTAAATATTATATTACTTGTTTTTCCCTTAAAAATAACACATTTTTGTCTTTTTAAAAATGAACATAAATTTTATCTCAAATGAACAAATATGCAAAACAGCAAATTTTGCTAAACTGTGGAAGCAACCTAGATACCCTTCAATAGATGAATGAATAAAGAAACTGTGGTATATATACACAATGGAATATTACTCAACAATAAAATAGAATAAAATTATGGCATTTGCAGGTAAATGGATGGAATTGGAGAACATCATGTTAAGTGAAGTAAGCCAATCCCAAAAAACCAAAGGCCAGTTTTTCTCCTTGATTAGTTGATGCTGATCCATAATGGGGGTGGGGTGGGAGAGCATGGGAGAAATGGAGGAACTTTGGATGGGACAGAGGGGAGGGGAGGAAGAAGAGGGAGAACGGGAGTAACAAAAATGGTTGAATGAGATGGACATCACTATCCTAGGTACATGTATGAAGACATGAATGGTGTGACTCTATCTTGTTTGCAACTAGAGAGATAGAAAATTGAGCTCTATATATGTACCATGACTTGAAATGCATTTAAATATGTATATAAATAAAAAATATAATAAAAAATAAAAATGGTCATAAATTTTATCTCAAATGAACAAATATACAATACAGTGGATTTTGTCAAAACTTTGTCCCCTTGTTACCACCACTGGTAACAAACTATAAGCCATTTCCATCATCACGAAAGTTCTGTCACACCTTATGGAGTCACTGCACACTCAACACATGCAGCGGATTTGTATCTGCGTAGAAAAGTTTTACTTGTTATTTAACTTCTTAGCATGTGATATTGTGCAGCACATATTCTTTGGTTTATTGTCACACTTTTGTAACTTCACATGACCTTATTGACATCCATTCCTGGTTGTGCATGTATCAGTAGTTTGTTCTGTTTTACTGCTGTATAATGCTCCACTGTATGAATGTATTATAATGTATAACTGCAGTTTTTATTGATACACATTTGGATAGTTTTAAGTCCTTTGCTCTTGTGAATAATGATGCTAAAATATTCTTACACAAAGAGTTTCTTAGATGCACATTTATATCTATCTTGGTAAATGCCAAGGGATGGAAACATTTCTTAGGTGTGTGTTTATAACTGTGTAACAAAATGCAAACTTATTTTCAAAGTTTTCATACTCCCATTCACCATGAATTCAAAATATAGTGTTCCACATCACCACATACATTTTGTAGTGTAGATAATTTTGATCTTAGTTATTTTAATGAGGATATAGTGGTGATTCAGTGGTGTGGTTGAACATATTTTTTCATTGCATTCTTTTGTAAATGATGAAGATCCATGCTCTTTTTATTGGATTTTATTTACTTGTACTACTGAGCTGTAGGGATTATTTTCATATTATACATATAAGCCTTTAAAAGTGAATGGTTACTATCTCTTTGTCACTTGCATTTTCATTTTTTAAAATAATATATTTTAATACCATAAATTTTTTTAGTTTAATTACATTTACTGTATCTTTATGATTAATGCTTTTGATGTCCAGGAAAATTTTGCTTACCCGTGATCATGAAAAGACTCTGCTTGTATTTTTCTAGAAATTTTATAGTTTTGCCTTTGATGTTTAATTATATGATCTATCTTTAATTAATTTTGCGTGTGTGTGTGATGAGAGCTAGTGGTCAAAGCCCATTTTTTCCCCTAAGGGACATAGTATTGTTCCAATAGTATTTTTGAAAAACACATTTTCCTGTTGAATTATCTAAGTAACTTTGATATCTAATTTTCTGAAAAAAAATTAATTGGCCAAATATATGCAATTTTGTTCTAGACTTTGCCACTGCTCTATCAATTTATTTGTTTCTAATAGAAAAGCAATTGAATTGCTGTAGATTTACAACAAATCTTTAAATTAGTCACTGTAAGGCTCCCACATGGTAAGATTGCACTGACTATTCTAGGTCCCTATCTTTATAAATTTCAGAATAAGCTTGTCAGCCCACAATGAAAGATTGCTGGAAATTTGATTGGCATAGCATTAAATCTATATAGAACTACTTAGAGAAAACAGATGTCTCAATGCTATTAAATCTTTAAGTTGAAGGTCATGGTATGTCTTCATTTATTAGTTTGTTCTTGATTTTTTATGGACTGTTTTAGTTTTCAATGTAGAAGGCTTACACTGTTTCCACTATACAATACCGAAGTATTTTATTTTATTTTATTTTTGTGGTGCTGGTGATTGAACCAGGGCTTCACACATGCTAGTCAAGTACTTATCAATGAGCTACATCCCCAACCCTTTTTATTTTTTTGTTTTGATACAGTGTCTCACTAAGTTGCTGAGGCTGGCTTCAATTTTGTGATCCTCCTGCCTCAGCTACCAGGGATTACAATCCCAGCTGCTGGAATTACAAGTGATTGGTACCACAGTGTCTGGCCTAATTAGTTTATGTTTCAATGTTAGTTGTAAGTAATGTTTTAGAATGTACTACTACTTTAGCAATCAGAGAAATACAAATCAAAATCACACTGAGATTTCATCTGACTCCGGTTAGATCAGCAATCATCAATAATATGAGTAATAATAAATACTAACGAGGTTGTGATGAGAAAGGAACACTTAAATACTGTCAGTGGGATTGTAAATTTGCACAACCACTATGGAAATCAGCATGGGATTTCCTGAAAAGATTAGGAATGGAACCACCATATGTCCCAGCTATATGACTGCCTGGCATTTATACAAAAGAATGCAGTCAGCATACTATATTGACACATGATACATGTATACCCATGTTTATAGTGGAGCAATTCACAATAGCCTTGTTATGAAACAAACCTAGGTGTCCATCAACAGATGAATGGATAAAAAAAATTCTGCTCTACATGCAGAATGAAGTATTACTCAGTCATAAAGAATGAAACTATGTCATTTTCAGGAAAATGGGTGGAATATTGTGCTAAGCAAAATTAGTTAGATTCAGAAAGTCAAGGGTAGTATTTTTTTTTTCTCGTATGTAGAAGTTAGAGAAAAACAAGAAGAAGAAAGTTGAGAAGTGATCTCATGAAAATAGAAAGGATACTAGTAGAATAGAGGATGGGTATGGAGATAAGGGAGAGAGAGGAAGGGAAGAAAAAGAGAGGTATTAGTGAATAAAAATCACCCAGATATGCTTTGTGCATGTATGAATATGTCACAGTGAATTCCACTATTACGCATAATTATAATACACTAATAAAACATGAAATTTAAATAAATAAAATAAAATGTTGCTAGCACTTAGAAATACTTTATTTTGTGTACTAAACTTGAATCCTGCAAAATTGCCTAAATTACTAATTCTAGGAACTTAACCATGAATAACTCGAGATTTTCTATGATATCACATCTCTGTGAACCAAAAAACTTTTATGTTTTCTTTCAGATTCTGTGCCTTTTCTTTCTTTTTCATATCTTAAGTATCTCAGAGTCTCTGCAGAAAGAGTTTAAATGAAAGTGCTGAAAGTAGATATTTTGCATTTGGTTCCAATCTTAGGAAGTATGTATCCAGTATTTCACTATAAAGTATGATGCTAGTTCTTTGATTTTCATACAATTTCTGAAGCTAGGGAATTTGTTGTCCATTTCTGTTTCGGTGAATGTTATTATTATGAATGTTATTATAATTTTGCAATATGATTTTTTTTTCCTAAAGGAGATAAACATGTTGCTAAGATTTTTTGGTTGTTATGGTTGTTATTTCAGTTTGCTCTTTTTCCTTTAAAAATCATAAATTACATTGATTGACTGTTTTAAACATTGCACCAGACTTGCATTCTTTAGGAAAATCATCTTGATCATGGTATATTTTAAATATTTTGCTAGTCAGTTTTGATAATATTTTGTATTAGTTTTAACTTGTTATATATGATAGCAGAATGCATCATGATACATCGTACATAAATGGAATATACTTTCTCATTTTACTGGTTTATATGATGTAGAATCCCAGTGGTCATTCGGTCATATATGTATATAGGGTAATTATGCCTAATTTATTGTACTCTACTTTCTACCTCCATACCCCTTCCTTCCCTTCACTCTCCTCTACCTAACCTAAAGTAACTCTATTCTTCCATCGCTCCCTTGCCCTTATTGTGAGTTAGCATTCACACATCAGAGAAATCATTTGGATTTTGATTTTAGGGGATTGGCTTATTTTGCTTAGCATGATATTCTTCACTTCCATCCATGTACCAGCAAATGTCATAATTTCATTCTTTTTTAAGGCTGAGTAATATTCTATTTTTTATATATACCACATGTTCTTTATTCACTCATCTGTTGAAGGGCACCTAGGTTGGTTCTATGGCTTAGCTATTGCGAGATGAGCTGCTCTAAACATTGATGTGGCTGAGTCACTATAATATGCTGATTTTAAGTCCTTTGGGATAGACAGAGTGGGATAGCTGGGTGAAATGGTGACTCAATTCCAAGTTTTCTGAGAAATCACCACACTGCTTTCCAGACTGGTTGTACCAGTTTGCAGTCCCACCAGCAATGTATTCATGTACCTTTTTCTCCACATCATTACCAACGCTTATTTTTGCTTGTATTCTTGATAACTGCCATTCTGACTGGAATGAGATGGAATTTTAGAGTAGTTTTGATTTACATTTCTCTAATTGCTATAGATGTTGAACATTTTTTTCACATATTTATTGATTGATTGTATGTCTTATTCTATGAAGTGTCTGTTCAGTTCCTTAGCCTATTGATTGATTGTTTTGTGGGGGTTTTTTTGGTGTTAAGTTTTTGAGTTCTTTTTATATCCTGGAGATTAGGGCTCTATTGATAGTATTTTAATAGTTAGTTTTGTATCTATTCTGGGTTGCTATTAGCTAGAAATTTTCTTATTTATTTAATGTCTTATTATTTTCTTAAATTTCAAGTGACCCTATAAAGTAAATCTTGTCTATTTTAAGAAAGAATTTATGTAAAATTGGTTTTAGTTTTCATATAATGGCTAATGAAGATAATAAATGAACCCACCTGTATTTGGCACTTATTTTATAACACCCATTATACTTATTAATCATCTTCTTTTAATATAATGACAAAGACAAAAAGGGTATTCCATTAAATAAAATAAAAGTAGTTTATTTTTATTGTCTTCTGTTATTTCATGATATTCCCCTGTTATTCTTTTTAATTTCTTTAGGATTTATACTGAGGTGCTTTCTATAATTCATTCTGTGAACAATTATGATTTCTCTCTCTTTTTTGTACATAGTTTAGCTAGAGATTTTCAATTTTATTAATCTTTTCAGAGAATGAACTATAGGGGTATGGAATTCATAGCTTGTTTTCTGTTTTACTGAATTCCCTTCATGTGTGGTGTTTATTATCTTCTACTTACATTAAGTTTATTTTTTTCTTTTACTTGGTTCTTCATGTGGAAAATTAGGTAATATATGTAAACTTTTCTCCTTTGTCTCCATGGTATTCAAAACTATAAGGAGTACTTCAGTTATGTCCTATGGCTTTTGATATATTGTGATTTGTAACCAATCAGCTAAAAGTATTTTCTGTTTTCCTTGTGATTTCTTCTTTGACACATCTTTATTTAGACATGAGTTTTCTAATATAAAATTACTTGTGAATATTCCAGCTGTTTTATTGACTTTTGTTAAAGATTTAATTCTGTGGTGATCGGAAAACTTACTCTGCCTTATTTAAATCATTTCAAAACCTCAGATACTTATTGTACTGCACTTGAGAAAAACATGCGTCCTGAGGTTGTCGGATTAGTGTTCTTTAGGTATCTGTCATTTCAGATGGGTTCATATCATTCAATTTTCTCTATTTTCACTCATATTTCATCAGATTTTCCTACCAACTTCTGGAATGGAAGGACTAAAATCTCCAATTGAGTTTTAGTTTATTTCTACTCTGTCAAATTGTTCTTGGTTTGTTTTCCAAGTACTGTTAATAAGTAAGCTGCATGTACGCTGAGGATTTACAATTTGTGATTAATGAACACCTAATGTGGTGAAGCATCTGCTTTTGTTCTAGTGATACATTCTGTCTTGAACTTTATTTTGTCCTATATTAACATAGCCACATATTATGGTTTGGATATGAGGTATCCCCCAAAGCTCATGTGTGAGACAATGCAGCAATATTTAGAGTGCATATGATTAGATTATGAGAGTTGGGACTTAATCAAATGGGATTAATCCATTTGATGGATTATAATTTGAATAGATTAATGGGTGGTAACTGTAGGTAGGTAGGGCATGTCTGAAGGAAGTAGTCACTGACAGTGTGTCTTTGGGGTTTATTATTTTTCTCTGGAAGTCATGCTCTCTCTCTTTCCTAACTGTCATAAATTAAGCAGCTCTCCTCTGCCACACCTTTCCGCCACAATGTTATCCAGAGCATGACCGTGGACTGAAATTCTGAAACTGTGAGACAAAATTTGTTTCCTCTTCTAAGTTGTTCTTGTTGGGTCTTTTAATCACAAAGTCACCAAGCTGAGTAAAATACTACATACGCTTTTACATGCTTAGTTTTGCATAAATATCCTTTCCCCTTATTTTTCTCAAACAATCTGTCATCATATATAAATGTATCTATTGTTAACAGCATTTGGCTATAAAATTAAATTAATACACTCATGTTCAAATTTACCAACTTGCTGTTTATCTTCTATTTTATCCTTTTCTTTCCATTTTCAAGCATTTATGCTTATGTGTTTATGGAGAGAGCAATGTGTGTGTGGATATTTATAGACAGTGGTGTGTGTGAGTTTGTGTGTGTGGATATTTATAGGCAGTGGTGTGTGTGTGTTTGTGTTGCATATAATGTAGTAATATATACATGTAATATTCTCAAGTGTATACTTCAGAGTTACTGAGTGCATTCACATTGTTGTGTACCATCACAAATCTTCATCTCCACAATATCTTCCCCAAATTTTTGTCTTCCCAAATTGAAAAATTGCACCAGTATTTGTGTTCATGAAACGGCTTCACCCACCCTAGTCTTTGGAAATCACTATATATTTTTAAACATTTTATTTATTTTTAAAGCATTTTATTATATCTTGATATTATTATGTGCATTTTCACTTAATACAGTATAACAATTATATGTAAGATTACATGTATTTTAATAACCTTATAGCAGAATAATCCTATTTATAACTTTTTCAATACTTTGGCTATTGTCTTGCTTTATATTCACTTTAGTCTATTGACTTTAAAGGAAATTAAGAAACATTTTTCATTGGCTTATGTCTTTAATATTTTTAGTGATGCTCTTTCTGTAGGTCCTGATTTCCACAAGTTTTATGTTTATTAAATATGAAGAATTTAAATATTTCTTGTAGTTTGTAGCTGCAATGAGATTTTTGTTTATATGTCTGGAAATGTCTTTAATTTATTTTCCTTTTAGGTATAATTTTGTTATGTATGTACTGTAGGTCGACAGTTCTTACTTTTTCTGTCTTAGTATTTAAAGTTGTGATTTCATTATCTTTTAGATTTCTTTATGTATGATGAAATGTCAGCTTTCATTATTGTTATTGTTCTTTTTTGTGCAATGTTTCATTGTTCCTCCAGCTTTTAAATGTTTTGAATTTTTTTGAGACACAAAATACTGTCCAGTTTTAGTTTGCTTTTGATGGCTTTCAGTTGGTTTGAAATTGTTTTGTTTTTTAGTTTATTTCAATGTTATGATATGGACATTTAGTCTTAAATAAGATAGTCTGCCATTACCAGAAAACCCAAACTCAAGTTTTCTTGTTTTAAATATACTTGAATTTATTTGCATTTATTCTTGGATAAGCTTCATTCTTTTGTGTAGACCTATGTTTGTCATATCATATTCCTTCTATGTAGAACATATCTTTAATATTTCTTTTAGATCAGGTTCACTGATGACAAAATGATCTCAGTTTTCATTATTTGGAAAAAAATTTACCTTTATTTTCAAAGATGTCTTCCCTGAGTATTGAATTCATTCCCTCCCCCCACCGTGTGTGTGTGTGTGTGCGCACGCATGTGCATGCATAGCACAGCACTTCAAATAATTCATTATAATCTGGATTAGGTATCTTCAGATCAGAAATCCATGATCATTCTTGTTCATTATTCTGTATGTAGCACACTTTTTCTCTCCCTGTGGTTAATTTTAGATACTCCTCTTCATATGTGGCTTTCAAATTTTCATTATATGCTTTGTGTGGTTCTGTGTTTCACCTTCTAACATTTTATTGAGTATCTTCCATATGTAACTTTATAGATTCCCTAAAATGTTGAAATTTTAGCCATTATTCTTTTGAAATATTTTTTCTGCACCTTTCTCTTCTTTGATTTGCATATTCATATGCTATTTTTTTTTGTTGTTGTTAACAGGTCAATTGTTTACTCTTCATTATTTTCAGTGTTTTTTTTCTCCCTCTGTATTGTGATTTGGATGTGGGAAACCAAGTCCTCATCACAATGACATTTAGAAATAAGGCCCTTTGGCACATGATTAGGTCCTAAGAGGTCCTATCTCATGAATGATATCAGTATCTTTATAAAAGAGGTACAAGGGAGCCATTGAGCCCTTTAGCTTGCCCCTGTTTACCATGTTATACAACATTTTGTCTCTGCTGGAGTCCTCAGTTATGAGGCACCATCTTGAAACAGAGAGCAGCTCTTACTAGACACTGACTTTGCCAGCCCTTCCATATTAGATTTCTCAGCCTCCAAAACTGTGAGACACTAATTTCTGTTGTTTATTCTGGCTCAGGTATTTTGTCACAACAGCATGAAAAGATTAAGATCCTTAGCTTTCCTAAACTTGAATAATTTCTCATCCTGAAATTCAAGTATTTTAAAATGTTTTTCCTTCTGAACTTAATGTTATTAATCTCATTGATGGATTTATTTTTCTAATGTTATCATTTTCATCTCTAGAATTTGTATTTGGTTCTTTTTATGTCTTCCATTTCCCTCATCATTGTGTCCACATTGTTTAAGTCCTTGAGTACACTGAGTGGATTTATAGGAGCTCTTTTTAAATCCTTATCTGTTAATTCAATCATTTCATTCATCTTGGGATTTGTTTCTATTTATTGATCTTCTTTCAGTCAGTGTATGTCACTTTTTCCTGCTCTTCACAAGATAGCCATTTTACATTGAATGCCACACACTGTCAACTTTACATCATTAATTGCAGAGTTTTGTAGGGTTATTTTTGTTCTGTTTCTTTTTTTAAAGAATTTATTATTTAGACAGTTTTAGATTTGCAGCTAGAAAGGAAGATCTAGACGCTTCTTATAAACCCCCTTCCTTGGCATATGCATAGCTTCCCCCATTATCAGTGTCTTCACTAGAACAACATGTTTATTACAACCAACACTGGAGCATCATTATCACTCAGTCCATGGTTTACCTCAGTGTTCACGCTTGGTGTGGTACATTCCATGGGTTTAGACAAATTTATAATGACATGTACATACAAGCATAGTACCACACACAATAGTTTCACTACCTTTTGGCTCCTCTGTATTCCACCTATTCATCTTGCCCTCCTTCTTAACACTTGGCAAGAACTGATGTCTATACCATCTTCATGGTTACACATTTTCTACAATATCACGTGGGAGGGTCTCTTATGATTTGGATCAGAAATGTCCCTCCCAGAAGTTCATTTGTTGAAATCATGGTCTTCAAGACAGCAAGGTCCATTGAAGGGATGCCTATGAAATGATTAGATCATGAGGACTGTCATCTCAGTAGATTTTGAATGCATTTTGGTGAATTAATAATTTGAATGGAGTACTCAGTATACATAGGTGGGACATGGCTGAGGGAGGTGGGTCACTGTGGGCATGTCTATGAAGCCTGTGTCTTGTCCTTGGCTTGTCTTCCCTCTCTTTCTCTCTTTTTCTGGATGCCACTGAGTTGAGAATTTTTCCTCTGCCACAACATTCTACCATGATGATCTGCCTCATTTCAGGTCTAGAGCAATAGAGTTATCCCACCATGGACAAAAACCTCTGAAATCATGAACCAAAATAACCTTCCCCTTCTCTAAGTTGTTCTTGTCAGTTACTTTGGTCACAGAGACTGATACCTAATTAACATGGAATCATCCAATATGAAATCTTTTTCAGTTTGGCTTCTTCCATCTAATTGTATGCATTTAAATTTCTTCCATGTCTTTTTATGCCTATTTTTATTTACACTGAATTATATTCTGTTGTCTCAATGTGCCAATTTTTTTATCCATTCATTTATTGAAATATACCTCTGTTGCTTCTAAGTTCTGACAATTACCTACAGTCTTTTTGAAGAGTGTTAGACTTTATTCTCCCAGTTACTTACATAGTACATTGGTCTTTTGAAGTCATATTCTTTTTTCTTTTTTAATAATGGGGACTGAACTCAGGGTCACTCAACAACTGAGCCACATCCCCAGCCCTATTTTATATTTTATTTAGAGACAGAGTCTCACTGAGTTGCTTAGCACCTCGTTTTTTACTGAGGCTTACTTTGAACTTGCAATCCTCCTGCCTCAGCCTCCTGAGCCACTCGGAATACAGGTTTGGAGTCATATTCTTTTAAGAATTTGGAATTTTGGGATAGAGTTGAATTTAACTTTAGGCTTAGTTTTTCCCCATTACTACTATATTTTCTGTCTAGGTTATCCATTACATGTCTGTGAATTCAATATGAATTCTTCATCCTGACCAATAAAAACTTGAATATCTCCCATTCTTTGTAAGTTCAAAGACCTTTTCACTTTTATAGCCATCCTTTCCTAAGTGATAACATGCATTCCTCTCTTCAGGCTGCATTCTTTGCACACCTGTATTATAATTCAGCAAAAGACAATGAAGCCCAGAGACAGATTTCAGCATCATTCTTTCCCCTCCCAAAATCCTTCTCTTTGATACTATTTCATAAATTATAAACCCCTCCTTCTTCTCTGATTGCAGTGAGCATGTTTTCTGCACACATCTTTGTGACACACCCCTCCCCAGTTCTCCCATATCCCATGTTTCTGTGTGGTTCCAGCTGCAAAGCTAGGCAACTCATAGGGCTTGATTCCTTTATTTCTTTTACTCAGGGAACACAGTCCTGCTGTACCTCATATCTAATATTGGAAAGCCATTGTTTAGTATATTTTTTCAGTTCTTGTAGGAGAAAGGAAAGTTCAATATCAGTTACTCCACTTAGGCCAGAAAGAGAAAATCTGTTATTTACTTATTTGTTTTAATCACCTATTTGTCTCCTCTTGATTTTATGAAGAGAATAGCTCATTCTAGAGTTATAATAGGCCTAAAAGTTGAAATATTGATGCTTCTTGCATGAATGTCTTAGGAACAGTTAACCAGTTTAGGTGTGAACATTTCATGCAATGGAGATCTCAGTGCATATCAGTAAGCTTACTTCTTTGTAGATACTCCTAATGAATTAAAAATGCCACCTTATAATTAGTTGATATATACCCTCCCATAATTTTTTGATGATCTTATTCCATCTCTGCTATCACACACTGAGAGTGTGTTAAACTTGAATGAATTATAATTTTACCACAAATATGTTTTATAATAACAACATTTTAAACTTTTAGGCATTAGCTTTTTTATTAAAACAATTTTACATGTCCATCCTACTATAGAAGATGTAATTAGTAGCATTTGTTAAATCTGAATAAGTTGACATCCTAAAGTCACAAGCTAAATTGTTGAAGAAAGATTGCCAGATACCAAAATTCTCATAGCATATTGATTCTTCATTTTTAATAATGTGGATACCTGGTAATGTTTAATAGAGAGAAGGGAAAGTATTGTACTGACCTTTTAAGCATGAATAAACATTAATTTACTCAGCATTAGGTCAAGATTGATATATGCAGGTTTATCTCATTAGCATATGAAGAAGTCATAAAAGAGGGAGCCTCACTTTTAGGAAATCTCTCTACTTGTGTACAAACTGAATACACTTTGACGATTCCAAGCTAATATACATATTATGCTTTTAAGACAGATAAGGGATAATTTAGGTCTGAAAGTTCTGGTTGTATGGTGTGAAAGACTGATTTAGGTAGAAAATTCTGCATGCATATTAAAGACTAGTATTATTGTCCAATAATAATGCATAAACTTTATTAATAATCTATTGTTTTGAAAATGCAGATATACCTTCTACTTAATATCTATGGATCTCTTAAGATAGGCAATATTAACTTTATTTTACAAACAAAACTAGATAGTCTAGCTATCTTTGTTAAATTCATAGTTAAAAAACACACTATCTGAGATTCTAATCCTAACCAGTCTGAACTCCAAAGTGCCTATATTCACTACAAAAAGTATGTTTTCACTTCTAGCTGGTTTAAAATTTAAAAAAGCTCTGGCACTGACCATTTGTGGCTGGTAGTAAATGTTAATTCAAGTAGCGTAATAAAATGAAGGCATTTGGTACTCCTCTTTCATCTACCATCTTCCCACTTCCTTACTAAAATGGCAGCACATGTTAATTGACATTCCATGAGTATTATCAATAAGATAGAAGCAAATTCCATACAAATAAATAGTATTCATGGTTAATACCATCAATAACTACTTACCAATTTGTTTTTTTTTTTCCTTTATAAAAAGAAATGTCAAATATTTTGGAAATGTCTTTGGAAGATGAATCAGGGAAAGTATGTCGGATATATTAGGTCAGTGGTCAGTAATAGATTAGCTCCTCATCTCTGTAAATAAAGTTCTGCTGAAACACTAATTTGTTTATATATAATCAGTGGTCCTACAACAGAGGAATTTAGTACATTTAGCAGTTGCAAGAGAGAAATAATGGCACACAAATTTTCATATAGTTACTTTTCCGTCCTTTACAAACACACAAAATGCCAAAACCTTGAATAGATTGTTAACATGCCTGGGAGGCATAACTTAACTGTTTAAAACAATAACGTCAATAGATTGAGCTTCAAATGGAAAAGATGGATAAGTGAATTGCATGCCTTACAGAACATATATGAAAGGGTTGCTTATTTCAGCACATTAGCTAAGGATTGATTATTATTTGACAAAGATTCACATAGAGACTCTGAGAGAGTATAAATGGGTCATCTTTAGTCTAATATGTAGTGTAGTAGTAAGGCATGTGCCCAAGACCCTTTCAAGAACTAAAATGCTATTAATTCTTAAGACTTAGGCATGTCCTAGCACATCTAGTACAGAGGAAGAGTAGTCCAAGCAATCTCCTTGGAGAGGGCTCACTTCAGAACTCATTCTACAGGACAGGAAAAACTAATTTTTCTTTTACCCTTTAGAGTGCTTGCTATACAATGATCCCTGGAACAACATCTACAACAACCAAATAAATTGACAAGTAACAAAATAAACAGAAGTTTATTAACATGTTTTTATACATTGGAAAAAAACTCAGGGAAAGAGTAGCACCCAAGAAGAGGAGTTAAAACTCCATCTTATACAGTATATTCAATTGACAAAAAACTATTTTTTTAAAGAATAACAAGAAAAAGGTAAAGGATGTTGAGTTTTTAGGTACAGTAAATGGTGGGAAGGTAACTATATGGGAAATATTGATAAGTAACTACAGTTAGTAAAATTTTTTATATAGTTATTGCCTTCTTTAGGCTGATAAGGATCTAAGGTCATCCTTTGTCCTTCCTGATAGAGTGGAGGGGAGCCATACCTTTGTAAATTTATATCCTGTTTTTAGGAGAGAGAATTTTTCTTTGTTAATGTCTCGTCAGTTGCCTGGGTTTACATAATTCATATGCCTGGGTGGAACATGTTAAGGTAGTCTATTTTGCTGTCCTTCAATCCCAGCAGGAAAAGGAACAATCAAATCATTGTAATAATCAAGAATGAGATGGGAATGATCATAACACAGTATACTGGTTGACATTTGGGTTAGCTGCCTAACCTAATCCTCACTGGGCTATATCTGAGTTTGAGTACTGGTGTGATAGAGTTTTGACTTGATCTGAGGGATACTTTTCTAAATAATAATAAAATATGAACCAAGTGATTGTCTCAGTTAATGGTCCATCTAAAATGTGTTTGGCATCATGAGTAAGATAAGAATCTAGCCTAATATTTTTTTTCCCAAATGGAAAACTTGCCCATCACTATTTATTGAATAACCCACTCCATTTTTCAACCCACTGATTTAACTACCACTTTTATTTTCCAAATCCCAAAACACACTAGTGTCTGCTTTTGTAATTTTAAAATTTTTCTTTCTCTGAGTGTCTATATTCTGATACAGAAATATGAAATTTCATTATAGCTTTGGAATATTTTCATATCCATGGAAGGTAATTCTTTTCTCATTATCCCCCCATAATAACATACTCAGCATTGCAAAATTTTCCAGATAAACTCTAGGATAATTTTTTTAATCTTCTCTCACATATCCTTTGGAATCTATAACAGAAATGCCAAAGTTTCTAAAAATTAAGAAATATTTTGAAAGCTGTCAAATAATATAATTCAACTTAATTAAAAATCTTTTTCCACGTTCATTGACTTTGGCTATTAATTCATTTATTATTTGTTTATTTTTTATGCAGAGGATATTGAACCTGGGGTACTTCATCACTGAGCTATGCTCCAGCCCTTTTTATTTATTTATTTATTTTAATTTTGAGATAGGGTATCACTAAGATGCCATGGTTAGCCTCGAACTTTCAATCCCCCTGCCTCAGACTCTCAAGTAGGTGGGATTCTAGATGTGCACTACTATACTCAGCTTATTAATATTATTTTAGAAGTACTGCTTCTTTCTAGTTCTATCTATTCCTAAATCTTTCAGTGTTTATTCACAATTATTTATTCAACCATTTTTTCAGTAATTTTGTATAGTAATTATACTTTCTGATAATCTGTCAATTGATTAATGTTTTTGAGTGAATTAATGAATTATTAGAAATTAAATAATAAGATAACTTTCTTATCATTGAATGAAGTCTGACAAAAGACCACCGTTATATTTACAGGCCATGTAATACTTTTTCTTCATGATAACACTTTTTCTTCACCTTATTCTTTTTTAAAGTAATAGAGCACTTATTAAACATTCGCCACGTTTGATCATTAACTTCAGTATAGAGATGTGAAATCTGAGAGTCTTAAGAGAGTACAAGACTTACCCAGGAACCTACTGTGACAGACAGGCTGACCTTGGATTCATATAAAGTTATCCTCATTCGGTCTTAGTGTGCTTCCCAACACATTCCACTGCTCCTCATCAGGGTCTGCCTCCTTTGAAGATTTTCCCAACATTATCCAAATAGAAATTGTATTATCGTGTTTGAGCTCTCTTTGGGATTATGCCAATGATGTTGTTTAGAGGTGGAACAAAGACAGTCTTGGAAGTGCTGGCTAAGTTGATGTTCAGTCTCTAGAGAGGAAGACAGAAGGATCTGGGAGTACAGTGGGATGCTGTATGACAGACCCACATAAACTATTGGAGATCAGATGCATCTCATGTGTCCTGGTATATTGAAGGACCTGTCACTCACACACTGGCTTGTGTGCTAGGAGTAAGTTAATTAATGTTAATATGCGGAAATGTTTCTAGTAACAACCTGTCAAGAGTGTAGAGGGACCTATTAAGAGAAAAGTGAGAAGAGAAAATGAATACTAGAAAAGAACTGAAAAATTAGCCAAGAAAACAATTCTCTATGATAATAATACGAGAGGTAGCCAGAACTGCTTTCTTTTTAACATTTCATCTGAGAGTTGATCATGTTTATTTTTAAGAAACTGAATTGTAAAATCAGCTTCTTTTTCTTTAAGGGGAATATAATGACATCTAAAGTAACTGAGGAGCTGTGAGGATTGAAATAGTATGTTTAAAAATGTATGCAATACTACATTATTTTTAAAGGCTTGGTAAATAAGATCTATGTCATCCATCTATAATGAAGAAAAATTCACTCATTCTATAGAAAAGATATGATAGTCTTAAAATTAAGTGGAAAGACACTGTGATAATAAGTATCAATGACCCAGAAAGGGGCGGTGAGCCGCAGAGAGCTGCCAAGAAGCTGGTTGGAAAATGGCACCCCGCTACTTCCAGTCTCGGTCTCGGAGAGAGCCTGATCCCTGGGCCGAGGCCCCAGGCTGCAACTGCTTTCTGCCGGCGGGCGCCGAGCTGGTGGGATTGCAAATTGGTGCAACCAATCTGGAAAGCAGTATAGAGACTGCTTAAAAAACTTGGAATGGAACCACCATTTGACCCAGCTATCCCACTCCTTGGCCTATACCCTAAAGACTTAAAAACAGCACACTACAGTAAAGCAGCCACTTCAATGTTTATAGCAGCACAATTCACAA
>PVHX01004472.1:0-21455 GCA_004024805.1 Geosciurus inauris | reverse complement strand
GATGCTGATGAATAAGGGATGTGGGAATGGGAAACATAAGAGAAATAGAGGAACACTGGATGCGACATGGGGGAGGCGGGGGACAGGAAAGGGGAATGGGTATAGTAAAGATGATTGATTGAGATCGTCATCACTACCCTTGGTGCATGTATGCAAACACAATTGGTGTAACTTTATCTGGTTTGCAACCAGAGATATGGAAAAACTGAGCTCTATATATGTGCTATGACTTGAAATGCAATTAAATAAACTAATAAAAAAAAAAAAAAAGTAACTGTGAGATAGGTATTACTTTTCCCATTAAGATCAGTATAGAACCTGAGACTAAGAGATGATATATAGTTTAGACTATGTCACAGAATCGGTTGTAGTAGAGATAGTATTCATTTCTTTCTTAAGCCAGAAACCCAACTATTAATTTCAAATGTATGCATTCTCACTTGGAAAAATGAGCAAACTGTCATCAAAGTTTTCAAACATAGATTTGAAATATCTCTTAATCTCCCCGGATGATATGGATGAATGAAATCAACTTAAAATGCAGACATTAAGTCTATTTTCACACCTAAAATATAAAGATGTTATGTGTTATGCCCAAAGTTTACTAACCTTAATGTTGTATAAACTCAAGGAAGTACCTTTACTTTCCTATGTACAGATGTGAATACACCACAATGAATCTCCACATCATGTACATGGACAAGACTGGCATCTTAATTAGAATAAGACATACTTGATGTTTGTATAAATATGTCAAAATATACTCTACTGTTATGTATAATGAAAAAAAAAACCAAAATAAAAATTAGAAAGTAACTTTATTTCCCTGAGACTGATCATTCATCTGTAAAATGGGGAAAATATTAGCAACTGCCTCTAAGATTGTTTAGACAAATAATTGGGATAATGATTACCAATTATTTTGTGTGTTTATATCATAAATTTTATGTGAAGAAGCTCTGGTAAAACATGGACACCATGTATTTGACATAAGTAAGCACTCATTAAATACTAGTATTTGCACTTTTATCATTGGGGAATTTATATTATTGTAATTGGAAAGTATAAGAAAAAGATATGGAAATATGTAAGAAAATATTGGCAGAAGGGAACACAAAGGCAGGTTTCTAAGGTCTCTGTGTCATTCAGCCTCATGTCCTTGTGATCAAAGTATCTGACACGAATGACTTAAAGAAAGAAAGACTTGTTTTGGCTCACAGTTTCAGAGGTTTTGGTTTATGATTGGCCAGATCCATTGCTTTGAGTATCAGGGAAGACAGAACATCATGGCGGAAGGGTATGGTGGAGGAATACTTCTCAGATTATGGCAGGCAGAATGCAGAGGGTATATGTGGAGAGAGAGAGCGAGAGTGAGCTAGAAACAGGTCATGAACAAAAACAAATTTCCAGGACCAGTGACCCTCTACCTCCAATGAGATCCCACCTTCCCTAGCATCCACCATCTCCCAGTAGTTCATTCAGTTTAAATGGATGCATCCACTGATGAAGCCAGAGACCTCATGATCCAATTACTTTCCCACAGCCCCACTTCTGAACATTGCTGCCCTGGAACGAAGTCTTCAACACAAGAATTTTTGAGGGAATCCTTCATATCCAAACTATAATAGTCTCCATAAATAGAAATGATTGGATCTGAATGCATACCATCAGTGGGGAAATCATCTTAGAATTATTAACCATTCCAAGATCAGAAGCAATACCAATCAAGAGAAAGACTAATGTACTTGGTGCTCTAAATGTATCAAATATTTAAAATAATCATATATTAATAATAAGCATATATTATTAAAACAATGTTATTGATTATTTTAAATAATGAATGCATTAAATAACTACTTCACTCATACTTACATGATCATTTTATTTTTTTAAAGCATCACTGAAGTTACATTTTGAAAAATGTGGTCTTTTCAAATATTGACCCTTGAACCATTTGATGTGTACATGGAAAATAATAAACATTGTCCTGTAACTTGCATCATGTACAGAAATTAATTTGAAATAAATCACAGCCTAAATATGGAACATATATGCCTCTGGAAGAAATGTAAGGTAGTTTTTTGATTAGCATTGAATAGGCAAAAATGTCTAAAAACGGACTCAAAAAGCACTCACAATAAAATTAAATATTTAAAAAATTGACTCAGGATTAAAAACTTCTATATATAATAAACATAATTAAAAAAGCAAAATTACAGGTCACAGGCTGGATGTGACTATATGCAATGCATACAATTTGACAAAAGATTCATATCTAGGTTCAATAACAAACTTCTATAAATCAAAGTTAAAATGAAAATTCCAATTTAAAAATAAATGATTCAAATAAGCACTACATAACAGGAGTTGTATGAAAAGCCAATAAACATGAAGAGCCACTTAACACCATTAACTCTCAGGAAAATGCAAATTAAATTACAATGAGATAACTCTTTATCATCAGAAATATACCTCTTAGCAGGCATGATGTCTAATTTGAAAATTACAGACAAGATGAACTATGTGCTAGGAGGAGGAGTAACTGGAACTCTTCTAATTCTAGTAGGAGGGTAAAATGGTAAAACCACTCTGGAAAACTGAGTAACAGTAGAATCTAAAATTAAAAGTAAATGTCTAATTTAGAACAGAACATTCCTACTCATGATTGGCCAGCTCATTGGTATATTTCTGATAGAAAGGAGTTCAGACGTCCACACAAGATTGAAAAAATGTGGAATTATTCATAAGAGACAAAATCTGTAAACAATTCAAATTTCCTTAGAAGGTAGATGGATAAACAAGGTGTGATACACTCATGTAATGAAACACTACAGTATCATAAAAATCACAAATTAACAATAGAGAAAAGACCCCCTCAAATAAAGTGAAATAAGACAGATAAAAGTAGAGTACATATCATTTTGATATATGAATTTAGGGACACAGAGAACACTGAGTCTCAAAGAAGAAATGCCTATAAACCATTGGAATGCAGGATACACCAACTTTATAAAATAAGCAACTTCTGAATAACCCAGCCCATGGCTTGTGCCCCCATCTTTGCTAGCAGCTTGCTGATTTGATAAAAAAGAAAAAAACACAAGAATCTGGAGGAACCACTTCTTTAGGAAGTATATGCATTAAGGATTTCCATGATTAAGAAATGAGGACAACCTCATTATAATAATAGGACACACGTTCCCCAGGGGAGATTTAAGATGCTAATGAGACATGTTGTAGGTAGTAGTATGATTAGAACATATGAGGGCAGTACATAAACCCAAGGAAACCTGGAATGAGATTGCATGGCCCCAAACTGACGTTCTTCTAATCCACCTCCCTAGCTACTCTAAGCATGTTGGAAACTCAAAGGAGGAGAGCAGGACTCTCTCTACTTTGTGGCTGCTTACCATCCCATTCTGAAGCATGTACTATACATTTATAATAAGTCTCTTGCTCTGATGCTAATACCTAATGTATCCTCAAATTCTTTTTGATAATATGTCAAAAGCCTGGGAGATCCAAATAGAGGTCTTGTCTGCCTCTGGTGAGACCTCTTTAGGCTTCCATGTGGTAGCAATTTCATTTACATCAAATTGAAGAATAGAACTAATTTTTGCAGCTTTCAGTCAAAATGGTAGTTTCCTGTTGTGCTAAGCAGTAGGAGTTTTCTACAACTTTGTTCACACCCTAACCCCAGAATTTATGGATATGTCACATTACATGGCAAGGAGGATTAATGTTACCAGTCAGCAGACTTTAAAATGAGGAGATTGTGCTATAATAATACAAGGGTCCAATGGAATGACAAGGGCTCTTGTAAGTGGGAGAGCTGGACAATAGAGGGCCAGAGAAACAGGTGTGACAATGGAAACAGAGTCCAAGAGCGGTGATGGCTTTTGCCTTGAAGAGGAAGAGGGATGCCGTGGTCTAAGGAATGTGGCAGCGTCTGGAATTTGGAAAAAGTAAAGTGATACATTTTCCTCCACAATTTTGAGACAGGATTGATGTTCCACCCATGCCTTTGTCTTATTCTGGTGAGACTAGTATTGAACATCTGACCATGAGATTATAAATTCATATTGCATAAGTCCCTAAATTGGAGGCAACTTGTTAAAAAAGCAATATAATATAAAATAGATGAGCAGCACTGCAAAATAAATGAGTAAATAAGAATGGCTCACAAGGGAACTTAATGGAGTGTTGCAAATATTCTCCATTTTGATTTTTGATACGGGTTATGCAAATATACGTCAATGTAAAGCTACACAAGAATAATCACTTGATGCATCTTAACCCTCAATTAAAAAATAATTCTTCAATCTTTCAATCTTTTTACAAGTTCTTTTTAGTTATACATGACAGTAGAATCCATTTTAATATAGTTATACAAGCATAGAAGACATCTTATTCTAATGAGGACCCCATTCTTGTGGATGTACAAAATGGTGGGACTCACTGGTGTATTTAGATATGTACAAAGGAAAAATCATGTCCAATTCTTTCCACCATCTTTCCTTTTCCTATTCCTGTCCCTTCCATTCATTCCTCTTTGTGTAATCCTTTGAATTTATACTCTCCCCATCACACCCTGTTATTGTGGGTTAGCTTCCACATATCCGGAAAACATTTGACCTTTGTCTTTTTGGGATTGCCTTATTTCACTTAGCATGATAGTCTCCAGATCCATCAGCAGACTGCAGTGACACATCCACATCAAGGTTTATAACAGCTCAATTCATAATGGCTAAGCTATAGAGCCAACCTAGGTGCCCTTCAACAGATAAATGGATTAGGGAAATGAAGTACATATATAAACAATGGAATATTGCACAGAAGAGCAACTTTATGACATTTGCCATTAAATATGTCAATACTTTAAAATTGGTATGTATTATATTGCCAAAGATTTGAAGAATTTTAATTCACTATTGACTAGAAGTGTGTTTGTGCAGTCACTTTGATGGGCATTGCAGAGTAACATTGAAGGGCACTTTTTCTCCCATCCAGCAGTCCTATCCTTGTTATACTTTAGAGAACATCTTTCATTTATGTCAGAATGACATATATACAATAATGTTCACTACAACAGTGTCTATAAGGTGAAAGAAAGCACAAACTAACCGTTCACCAAGTGGAGAATGAAATAAGAGATGTTGGTGTGTTTGAGTGAATAAAAAATATATATATATACAAATCAGAGCAGAAGAAAGAAATTATTGCATATATAACATTGAAAGCAAGCATGACAGTGCTACCTGTGTATATCATGCATATATATTGAATATATAGCTTTTACCTAAGTGTATGTATCTATAATAAAAGTTTATAAGGCATGCTGTTGTTACATACATAGGCGTTAAAATATTTCTGAAAACATGCACATGTACATGTATCTTGGCATGCACATGTATCTTGAAATACATTTGAGATAATGTAGAACTCTGAAAAATAAAGAATTTTATTTTTTGAGATGGAGGGAAGTCATAGGAAAATTCAAACATTTTATTTCCTTAAAAAGTATTTTAAAGATTTTTTTTTTAATAGAGGAGAAACAGTTTGAAGGAGGTGACACTGGAGGAAGTGAATGGAGTAATGTACTAGAAAGCTCTGGAAGAGGGAGGAAGAGGTCTTACCCTGCAATAGGAAAGTAGAACATGAAGTATGAGGATATCTGTAATAGTGTTACCCAACCACGAGTGGCTTTCCCCACCAGGGGGCACTTAGCTGTATCTGCAGGCATTTTTTTTTTATTGTCATAACTGGAAGGATAGACTATTTTGCCCATTGGTGGAGTCCAGAAAAGTTGATAAACATCCTACAACACAAAGAACAGCTCTCCATAGGAAAAAAAAATTGTCTAGCCCAAAATAGTGCCACGGTTGAAAAACATGCTCTAAGTTTTTTCTAGTGTTAACCATCATTCATTTTTATATTTACAAAGCAAGAATGGTGAACTGAGTTATTTGGTGGGTGTTGCACCGTGCCATTCAGATCCTTCTTCCTTCAGGGATAAAATATATCTTCTTCCAGTTGTTAGAATATTGCCCAAAGATAGCCCTCAGCTATCAGCCTCCAATGAGAATTCTGAACTGAAAAAAGTTTCCGCCCTAAAGTTTGTGCTCCCTTCCTAGAATGGCTCATATTTAGTGACTCATGGAAATCAACAAGCCTCATCCTCCTCTTCCAACTCAGAATGCTTAGAAAGTCACACCATCTTCAGAATCTCCCACAGTGTTTACTAATATGTCCCATCATTCTATATATAGGACACCTATAAAAACCTAAATGGAACAACAGCAACAACAAAAAACACTTTAAAACTTTGACATAAATAGTACGTTTTTAGAGTTCTAATCTTTTGAGAAACTCAACAGGTAAGTGATTAGATAATTTGACAATATTTTTAAATTCATTGTAAAAATTTGGCATAAACTTTACTGTGAAAATTACTTTTACTAAATGTTTAACTAAAACAAAATATTATTTGCATAGTTTATATGTATATAAAAATTCACGTATAAAAGTATTTTCTAGAACTACACCTTCATTTTTATTTTTATTTCAAAGGATTCACTGTTTCAAGTTATCGATGTTCAAAAGCAGCTGTCCTAATAATAGAAAACAGGGGCAAAATACACTGCATTGTGTAGTGTACTGCACTGCTGCCTGACGAACTCTAATTTGCTACATGTGGTCAGATAATAAATGTGTCCTTGTTGGAATGAACTATGATACAGTGGAACCACTTGATAAAGTTCAGCAATGGGAAAAAAAATGAGTAGAGCCAAGGTATCTCAACCAAAGGCAGTGGAGCCCTGGAACATTTTCAGTGATGATGTAGGTAAACATGATTGGCTGGTTTCCAAATATTCCACATCTATTAGTGGTAACAAATGATAATAACCTTTGTTCATTTGCTTGATATGTATATCATAAATGCCTGGATCATTCACAAATGTATGAACAAAGACAGGACAGATTTCATAAATTAGTTGGATTTCAAGAGACATCCCTTAGCATACCTGAAATGATACAATGAAAACCCATCAGAAGGAAAAAAGTGTAATACTCCTGGACCTGATTCTATCCAAGATAATATATAAGATTTTTCATGAGAAGCCACGTGATTTTCAAATGGCAAGAACAAGGACGATGTCAAAACAAGCCATGGGGTGTGAAACTGACATATTGTCAAAAATGCAGTTCAATCCTTTGTTTTAAGTGTTTTGCTCCTTTCCATCTGAAACATTTGTTGAACAGGTCATAAGTCACTTTTATGTAAAAGATACTATGTAACGACAGTGTCCTATTCAGAGGAAAACCTGTGTTTCATTTTTTTTTTTTTTTTTGGTACTGGGGATTGAACTCAGGGGTACTCTGCCACTGAGCCACATCCCCAGCCCTATTTTGTGTTTTATGTAGAGACAGGGTCTCACTGAGTTGCTTAGCACCTCGCCTTTGCTGAGGCTGGCTTTGAACTCGTGATTCTCCTGTCTCAGCCTCCCTAAGTGCTGGGATTATAGGCTTGAGCCACCACGTCCGGGTCTGTGTTTTCATTCTTAATGATAACAAAAAATATATAAGCTTTAGATCATTATTTCCAAAATATTTTGATGCACCCGTCTCAATTTCATTAAATAATTTAATTTCCTTAAAATATTCTCGAAATTGAAATTTGAGGACTTAATGGGTTTAAGATGTTCCACTGAGACAGAAGCAAAAGTTGACATTTCCCTCTATGCAATCCCAGGCCTATTTCCTTTTCTTTTCTAAAGTTACCAATACAAAGAAGACTTTCTAAATTAACTTCACCCATGCTCATTTCCACCTCAATGTCAGCTTCTTAAGAAACTCAAAACTGTAACACATGACTCTCAGTTCTCCATTAGTCACCTTTCATAACTTCATTCTACCCTGGCCTTAATGTAAAATCTCCCCAGAGCCTTTCTTGAAGTAGGGATGTGTATGTATGGACATGTATGTATGCATAAACAATCATCATAGATAAATCTTTTGTTCCTACTGGTTTTTGCAAATAATACAATCACAATGTTAATAATCACAGTTATAATAAATATTGGCTGTGCTCTTTAGTGAAATACCACCTAAAAATAATAACTAATTGACCACATTTCACCACTGATATATTAACAGTAATTTTTCTTAAGTACTTTTCTACTATTAAATCACTGCAAGAAAAATTGATATGATAGATGATATATTTCTCCACATTTTTTAAATGAGGAAATTGAGACTCAAGTACTTGTAGTGGTTGCTGATTTCCACTCTACTGGGAATTGTGTGCTCAGTTGCTGTTTTTTATCTTCACAGTTTTTTCCACCATATGGTGGACAAATAATTTCAAAACTATTTAGATAAATTCATAGATGCTGGATCATAATGACTAATTATTTTCAGTTTGACTTCAACAAGGACAATCATATCCTTCTTATATGATTCTATTCATCTTAATGTGCAACAAAATTTAGATTGTTCCAAATAATTTGGACTTAGGACTGTAGAGGTTATTTATTACATAAAATACACATAAACTTTTCCCCACTTGCCAGCTGTATTCTATTGGCAGGTGATTGCTGGAGCATCCTGGGGGGAGGATATTAACTTCACACCTGTGTCTGTGGGGGAAAGTGTGGTGATTGATTAGTGATGTCTGGAATGAAACCAGAAATCTGTAGTGATGGCTTTAATGCTTTGTGCTCTTAATTCTGAATTTGGTGAAATGCTTCTTCTGTGTGTAGGGAAAATTTGCCTCTGATAGAGTAGATGTTGCAATGTCTACTTACATACACTTGTTCAAAAAATGGTAGGTCAAGACTAGAATTCAGGAGTCATCTGTTACCCATTAATATGTACATTTTCTTTTTATGTATCAATTAAAAATAAATTCAATTTAAATGAAAAAGAGTAACCTGACTCTGAGAATAATGCCATTTTCTTGCCTCCGGTGATGTTGAATACAATGTCCAGTGCCCTTTGGTTGTCATTTAAATTTAATATAATTAAAATTAAATAAAACAACATCTTAGGCATTCAATCATAGAGGCTATATTAGGTATGAGACAGCACACAGAATATTTCCATCATGAGTGAAAGTTCTGTTGGATGGCCCTCAATACCAATTGGTCTCTGCAATTATTCTTATGTTCACACATTTCTATGATATAGTGAATACTCAACAAAAATTAATTGAGGGTGATAATTGATGTTAAGAGAAACCTAAAAGTTCTTTAGCGTATGCATGGGCTACATCAAAGTTATGTATCCCCAGGGACAATTTCTGTCCAAGGTTAACATTTTGCCTTTTGAAAGTACATAGGAATAAGAGTACATTCTGAACTTCATGATTACTACATGCCTGGTAATAAATCCTATGTCTTTCTACTCTATACTCATCTTTCATGGGAATTTGTCCACACTGCAAGGAAAATATTGATCAAACTATTGCTTGTGGTAAAAGCATCATCTATATTTATCTAGATAGATATCTAATATATCTATATTTTAATTTTTACTTAATTATTTCAGTGTTGATCATAGCCAAGTGTATATGGGACTTTTCTATGAATATAAAGGTGTTACACCTAGTAATCTCTAAGTTCAAATGTGCATGCAGGCAAACACAATTTCTTTTGTTAAAGCTATTATTTAATGAGTAACCACTGTTACCTCTAATTACGTGTTTAATCCTCACAATGACTGTGAATGGATTCCATAGATAAGAAAAGTGAAATTTAAAATGTAATTTTTTGAAGATGTAAAATTGGTAAATGATCATAGAAATATAATCTTAGGTCTGTGTCTATGTGTATGGCTTATGGCATGAACCAATATACTACCTTGACTGATAGTACGCCCTATAAGACAACCACTTTAACTCATTCTTGGTTATTAAATCATGCTGAAGAAAACTGTCTTTGAGAGTCACTGTTGGAGTCACTGACTATGTAAAGTGGGTGCTTATCTGAACTATGCAATGGGCTCAGTTTTTAATGTACCCTTTAAATTTGTACATAGTGTCACCAATACTATAGATTAATTACTTGATTAAGGATGCACTCAACTTAAACTAAAAAGCTTCTTCTCAGCAAAAGAAACTATCAATGAGGTGAACAGAGAGCCTACATTCTGGGAGCAAATTTTTGCCACACACACATCAGATAGAGCACTGATCTTCAGGATATATAAAGAACTCAAAAAACTTAACACCAAAAAAACAAACAACCCAATCAATAAATGGGCTAAGGAGCTGAACAGAAACCTCTCAGAAGAAGATATGCAATCAATAAACAAATATATGAAGAAATGTTCAACATCTCTAGCCATTAGAGAAATGCAAATCAAAACCACTCTCAGATTTCATCTCACCCCAGTCAGAATGGCAGCTATCCAAAATACCAATAAGAATAAGTGCTGGCGAGGATGTGGTGAAAAAGGCACACTCAAACATTGCTGGTGGGACTGCAAACTGATACAACCCATCTGGAAAGCAGTATGGAGATTCCTTAAAAAACTTGAAATGGAACCACCATTTGATCCAGTTATTCCACTCCTCGGCCTATACCCTAAAGATTTTAAAACAGCATACTATAGTAATGCAGCCACTTCAATGTTTATAGCAGCTCAATTCACAATTGTAAAACTGTGGAAGCAACCCAGATGCCCTTCAATAGATGAATGGATAAAGAAACTGTGGTACATATACACAATGGAATATTATTCAGCAATAAAAGAGAATAAAATTATGGCATTTGCAGGTAAATGGATGGAATTGGAGAACATTATGCTAAGTGAGGTAAGCCAATCCCCAAAACCCAAATGCCGAATGTTCTCTCTAATTAGTGGATGTTGATACATAAGAGGGGTGGGAATGGGGAACATAGGAGAAATGGAGGAACTCTGGATGGGGCAGGGGGGAAGAGGAGGGAGGGAAAAGGGAAGGGGTGTAGTAAAGATGGTTGAATGAGATGGTCATCACTACCCTAGGTGCATGTATGAAGACACAAATGGATCTGGTTTGCAACCAGAGAAACGGAAACATTGAGTTCTATATATGTACTATGACTTGAAATGCATTTAAATAAATTAATTTTTAAAAAAGCACTATGCAAGATTCAGAGACAAATAAAAAAGGATGCACTCAGATTAAGACATAACAGATCTGGACATAGTATTCCAGGGTCTGATTCAAACCCTGCTTTTTTCCCTAATTGGACATGCAGCGTTTTACAGATCACCTGCTTCCCCTAAACCTTAGTTATCTTCACCCAAGCAAGACCATCTCACTGGATTTTTTTTTTTTTGTACCAGGTATTGAACCCAGAGGTACTTAACTACTCTGAGCCATATCCCAAGACCTTGTTAATATTTTATTTAGAGACAGGTCTTGCTTAGGGCCTTGCTGAGTTGCTGAGGTTGAGCTTTGAACTCGCAATCCTCTTGCCTCAACTTCCCAAGCCACTGGAATTATAGGCTTGAGTCACCACACCTAGCTCTCACTGGATTGTTTTGAGAGTTGAGAGTCTACACAAAAGTGAAACCAGACTGGTGCACCCTTGATATTTAGCTTGTATTCTCTCCTTTGGTAGTCAATGGGAGAGATGATCTTTTGTTCTTGTCCTAGTGTCAGAACTTACCTGATTTTAAATATAATGGAATTAATTTTCTTCATTTGTAGTATAAGAATTCCTACCCTACACTCTCAGGATTAAATGAAATGGTTAAGTAAAACCTTCAAAAGCATAGAATCAATGGACAGTGATAATGACGTCAACACATCTCAAAAAGGTTTAGCATGATCCAGACACTATATTAATCATTTTATAGACATTTCTCGCTAAATCATCCCAAATCTCCATCAAAGCAGTACCATTATTATTTCTATTATTTAGATTGGAAAACTGGATTACACAGCTTGAAAATAGTAAAAACAAAGTTCAAACCCAGGCTGAGTGCATGGCCACTATACTATACAGCTTCTGTTTCATGGAGTATCACCCAGGGAAGTATACAGAAGATAAAAACCTCAATTTTCTGCTGAACATTTTAAAATATTCTTCAGAGACAGTAGGTCAGGTGACTTCAAGTCATGCTCCAGCTTCCATTCCTCCAGCCTCCTCTCAGCTCACAGGAGCTGGATTTCCTCATCCATCATTTCCTTTTTAATAACACCCTCCCATTCATCTACCTTTCCTTCCTTACACCCCCTGGCATGTTGACAGTGGCTGGAATTTCCCATTAAAGCAGTCATTCTTGTAGAAAGGAGAGCTGACATGATTAATGTCAGTCAGTGCCTAAAGGCAGGAGCATGCACGTCTGCACTCAGGTAATTGGAAGAATGGCATGTCCCAAGCACATCTGGAATACTTTCCAAAAGTTGCTGTAAAACAGAAAGACCCAATTCTCCCCTTTCAGTTTCTTTCACAGGTATCACTGTTTAGGAAACCTAGAGTCAGAAAATGTTAAAATCAACCTAGGCATTTGAAACTGTCTGTTCACTTAACGTGCCGGGGAAGAAAACAAGGTTCAGAGACTTGTAACTTGCCCAAGGTCGTTCTGATATTTCAGTGCAACAGGCAGGAGGAGAACCTGTGCCTCATGATTCCAACCATTGCCCCTTGATTTTTCATTACAAATCTCATCCAGCTATTCTTCCATCTGCCTCCACTGGGATCAGAAATGAAGTTGAATTGACTTCCATAAGTGAGTTCTCCATTTTCCCCTAGAGTGAAGCTCCTTAGGTATCTTGCTGATAGAATTCTTAATAAGTTTCTCCTTTTAAAAAGACCCACTTCTTTCCTTGCCCAACAACTTCCTGCTGGTCCCCTGTGAACAGACCATTCCAACTGGCTCCAAAGTCTCTCTCTGCCTCATTGCTTTACTGCATTCTTTAACTTTCTCCTTCCAAAGGCACAAGGCAGTATCATGCCCTGAATTTAGAGTAGAAAATGGGAACTATCTGTGCAGTTGGAAAAAATGACAAGAAGGAAAAAGAGCTCCTCTGCCATTCATACGTTTTCAAAGACAAAATGAAAAATCATCCTTACATTCCCGGGGGATGAACTTCACCAAGTAAGCAGAGATCTTTCAAGTCTTTCCTGTCTAGTCATTTTAAATGTATTCTTACTACATGAATTCAAAGTTTAAAGTAAACAAACGAACAAGCAATTCCCAAGACAATGTACCGTGTTAGTGTCTATAGTCATTAGATCGTGCTTTAATGTGTGGCCAGCTGTTTGACCTTGAATAAGCCTCTGCAATTTTGAAGAAAGGTGTGATATATTCCAAACACCCTTATGTTCTAATAACTTAAAGCGGCAGGTGCTAACATACTCTGTATGGCCCTATAAATTATCTTTCATAAGAATTTAAGTGCTTAGAGAAGGAATAGGAAGAGAAAAAAGAGGTAGGGAAAGGAGATGACAAAGAGAAGGAGAGACAGAATTCCCCATCAATAGGTTCAAAGTCAACATATACAAGAGTATGTATGCAATTATTCTCTATACATTATTTCATCATTCAGAGACAATTTGTCCTCTCTTGCATAGCCCTGAGACACTGAACTAGCAAGTGAGTTGGTTCAAGGTGGCATTTTCTAGCTTAATCCATGCATGAGTTCCCTTGCTTTCAACAGCAATCCATAGCAGAATTCAGATGTTTCAAGGGAAAAGGAATTCCTGGTCAAGAAAATATTCAATCAGAAACAAGGTGGTCTTTTGCCAGATATACTAAGCAAGAAGTTGTAATTTTTAAGAGTTGGTTCTTGGTGCTATGTAGTGAGGTGTAACTTGATGATTTATGAGTAACAGAGTCTTTAATTCTAAATGTATATGACTTCCTATGTCAATAATACTCTGATTCAATAACAATAGTTCTGTTCTTCCGTCCAAGTGTGCTTCCAGAATAATTCTGTTTTCTTTGTTACATTTTGTTTTGCTTTTTAGTCCTTAAATTAAAAAAAAATAAAGTGTGTGAGTGCACGTATATGTGTATATTTAGAATCTAAATATATAGTATAGTAGTTATATATATAGTGTGTACTTAAATATATATATTTGAAGTAAATTCAACTTCATTATATAGATATAGATACAGATCTAGATCTAGATATAGATAGGCAGACGTAGATATGGTAGCTGCCTAAATCCTACTGATATGCTTGGCTCTGATTTTATCTTTGGAAAATGCAATGAAAATAACAATAAGAAATAGCCTTAATTGAATGCTTAATACACTTAAATGAAAATACAATATCTATCCATTATGTAAATGAATACAAAGAACCCCTTAAAGAGTTAATGCTAGAGCTGGGGTTGTGGCTCAGTGGTAGAGCGCTTGCCTAGCATGTGTGACGCACTGGGTTCGATTCTCAGCACCGCATATAAGTAAATAAAATAAATTCCATTGACAACTAAAAAAATCTAAAAAAAAAAAAAGTGAATGCTACTGCATTATTATCCCTATTTTGTAAATGAGATCCTGAACAATGTACAGGTCATAGCATTCAAATGAAGAAAGTGATAGAGGACTCTAGAATAAGTTCTTTATCAGAGTATTAATCAAATTTATATTCACAATACTATTTGTGGGAAACATAGAATATTTTTGTGCTTGCATTACTGTTATTTATTTATTTATGGCTTAAAGCATCACATTCTGTTTTTAAGAGGGGAAAAAGCATGCTGTTGCTCACAGGGTGCAAAGCTTCAGTTAGAAGGATGAGGTTCTGAGATCTATTGTACAACATGGTGACAATAGTTGACAATAATGTAATACATATTTCAAAATTGATGAGAACAGATATTAAATGTTCACACCATAAAAATATCAGTTTGTGAGGTGATGTTTATGTTAATTAATTTGATTTAATTAGTCTATAATTCATACATTTATCAGAGCATCACATTGTACTTCATATATGCACACTATTATTGTCAGTTAGAAATAAAGTTTCAAAATCCTGCTCCATTTAATTAGACTCAAGTGCCCTCTGACTGCTCACACCACCAAATCTCTTCTCCATAAATCCTGGGGATTTTTGAAAGAAAGTCAACATGCCATTTTTGAAAGCATGTTCTGGGGCAGAATGTCCAGGGTGGCTTCCTCTTCTCTACTTGCCCACTCCATTATGGGCAAATGACTGAGAAATAGCTGGCTTTACTTTTCCTCAATTCCCAAAAGGCGAATAATAATCAGATATATATTTAGAGTTGGAATGAAAATCAATTTAAATTATATAAGCAGAATGTTAATCATACCATGTGGGAGAGGACATGTTCAGTCCTTTGTGTCAACACCGTTGTAATCATCAGCAGCAGCGTTTTCATGCATATATTATAAAAGTATTTTTGTCCCAATAATACACAACCTATACTTTTATATTTTCTCACATAAAGCATGACACAATAAAATTTTGTTTGAACATTTTGACATCCCCAGTAAATTCTATGTCATATAAGTATATTCTTAAAATTTGAAGGAATCTTGGTCACAGATTTTCAAGTCTTTTTCTTTGAAGGGGGTATGGGGTACTGAGATTGAACTCAGAGGCCCTCAGCCACTGAGCCACATCTCAGCCCTATTTTGTATTTTATTTAGAGACAGAGTCTTACTGAGTTGCTCAGTGCCTCACTTTTGCTGAGGCTGGATTTGAACTCGCAATCCTGCTGCCTCAGCTTTCTGAGTTGCTGGAATTACAGGTATGCACAACCATGCCCAGCTTCAAGTCTTTCTATTTATTTATTTATCCATTTATTTATTTATACAAAGTCTTGCTTAATTTCTGAGACTGAGCTCAAATTTGCAATCCTCCTGCCTCAGTCTTCCAAATAGCTTGGATTGCAGGTGTGTGACACCATGCTCGGCTCCTTAGCACTTGAATTTTATACAGCGATATTATCTACAGCTTTATCCACTCAGGAGAATCATTGAGGACCTATATGTTTAAGAAATTCCAAAGCAAATGATTGTTTATTTCCGTGTATTCTTCAGCTAAATAAATTAAGAGCTTACATTATTATTATTATTTTTAAATGATTAAATGAATGAATGTTGAATGGATAAATGGATGGATGGAAGCAGTTTCAGAATCTCTAAAGAAACTTTATAGAAGATTGAAGTCCCAATGTGTCCCTATTGGTGAAATTCATCTCTACATTATCTTCAATAGTTAATCGCATTGATACTTGAACATCTTCAGTGAGTAGAGATTCATTACTCTTCATAGGATGCACACCATGTCCATTTAAATAGGAGTTCTTAATCTGAGGGTCAGAAATCTTCTCTTTAACTATTTTGATAAAATGTTATACATATAAGACAAAGAGAACTATCAACAAAATCACAGAAAGATAATATATACAAATATAAAACTATAGAATATATTATGCATGTGTATATATTTGTATGTACATGTGTATACACTTAGTATGGCCACATACTAAGTGGCCATATAAGTACAAACACAGATATGGGCACAGCTATCTAGAACCAGGCTAACTATCTAGAATTAGGAGCTATGTACCTGTCCTATTCTGATTCTGAGACTACACCTGCACATGAAAACTGATTTCTGTTCTTCATATTTCAAAGAAACAATCCAGAATTTTACAATAGAACAATGATTAAAATATATGGGTGCCTTGAATTGGGCACTGTAACATTATAACTATTAACATTCACTAACATTAAAAATGTAATTACTACATGTCAATTACTACATGAATTAAATAACATGGATTAAATATGTTAGACATTTATGTGTGTATGGATATATATATTCTTTTATGAATATATGCAATGCCTCTAATTCTCTATGTATGTTTATATATGTTTATATACATACACACACATATTGTTGGTTTTAGGATCTGGAAGAGTATCCATAACTCTTGAAAAGATTCAGACCATTAATTTAGAAACTTTGATATTTGCAAAATATCTACAATAAATATACACATATATATCTATGGAAGAGATAGGAAAAATACATACATATACAAAATACATATATAAATGTGTGTGTGTGTATATATATATAGAGAGAGAGAGAGAGAGAACATAGCAATTCATTTATTGAGTTTAATTGTCCCCACCTTCTCCTGACTCCAACCAGAGTCAATCATTACCCACTCATTTCATTTAAACAGTGATCACATCAAACCAAAGCTTTTTCAAGAAACAACTTTGAAGCTAAGTCATTCAGCTACACTCTAGCACAGAAGTATATTTATTATTAAAAAGCTATGTGATCTCTAGGCCCTGGATCTCATCAAGAAAGAAGCTAAATCTAGGGTATAGTTATGGGTGTTTGCTAAAAGGATGTTTATTCTTTATTTTTAAACATTTTGGCATAAGCTCTCTGTTAGATCTAGCTTTAAAATGATTTACCTAATCTTATGTATAAATAAAGCAGAGTACTAATCTGTTGGTTTTACATGTGTTTTATAAATTAGCTTAGAAAAACTTACAAGAGGTGTAATGGTTAAAGAAAATACTGAGATCATGATTCCACCTAATACAACTATCCGATCCTCTACTAACTAAAAATGCAGAAGACCCTTCTCTAGAAGAGGTGGTCAAAATCCTTCACTGATGTTTGCTATTCTTCTTTAAATTCCATAAGTCAAATAGCATGGTGTGTAATTAACAATACTTAAATACTATAATACAGTGCCAGTACATCTCATGCTGTCAGATAAAGGGATAAGAGAAGAAAGAAGACAACAATATTACATATAATAAAAACATGCAACCAGTTATAGAAATAAATGTTTCTCAATGAGTATTTCCTGGTATTCACAACTTTCTTCTTTTATTCTGTTTTCTCTGGTTTTTGTTTGCTTTTTTGTTGCTGTCTTTGTACCAGTTTTTGAACCCAAGGGAGCCTAACTACTGAGCCATATCCCCAGTCCTTTACTTTTTATTTGGAGATAAGGTTTCACTAAGTTGCTTAGGGTGTTGTTAAGTTGCTGAAGCTGGCTTTGAACTTGCTATCCTGTTGCCTCAACCTCTCAAATCTCTGGGATTTCAGGCAGGTGCCAAGATGCCCGCCTCACTCTGTATTCTCTTTGCCTTCAGCAAGTACCACTTCAGTTGGCCATGGTTCTTTAGCTTCTGGGTGACCCAAACTTTTGAACCTGAAGGGCATGGTGACATTAGAAGTTTTCTCTAGATTAGGTTGTCGGGTTTTCTATCACTCTTCTTCACATACATGTTAATACTAAGAGGTCTATCATGGATGTCCTATATTCCAGACACATTCTTCCATACTATCACTGTGACAAAGCAGTCCAAGCTGTAGTCCAATCTCCCTTGATAGTCAAGATCTACACCCAGCCCACACAGTGGCTCCATTATTTGCCTGTTGATTCAGAGGTGAGAAGTCCAAACCAATAGGGTAGAGTCTGCATTGTTATACAGTAGGAATCATTGTTAATGTTTCCTAGTAGACAAATTACCTCCTATAGAGCTACACTAATTAGACAAGCAGAGCAAAAAGTATGTGCACAAGAAGCCAAAATTTTGCTAGTGAGTCACTATGGGTTACAATAAAGGGTCTATTGCCATTTCTACCCCTTGATTTCCATGAAGGTAGAAGAAATGCTACCATTATGGATACCAATTCAGAGATATACAATCTTTAGGGAAGCACCTTGCTCGTGCTCTAACTGTATCTTCAAATGACAATTCTACCATTCTATCAAGGAAATGAATTCAAGGACATGTGGACCATGTGAGATTAGTGCATTCCTTGTGGATGGTCTCAGTCATGCTTCTTTTGTTGTGAAGTGAGTTCTTTTATCAGAAGTAATGCAGTATAGAGTAACATAATAGTAGATAGAATTCTTTAAGTTCATTGGCAGTAGTTTGGGCAGAAACATTGTATCCGCGTGAGGTGAATCCATATCCAGAGTATCTATTCCAGTAGTTCTGCTCCTTCCACCATGGTGACAGTACAATGTAATCCATCTGTCACTGGTTAGTTGGATGATCACCCTATGGAATGCTGACATGTCACAAACTTAGTGCCGTTTTCTGATGTTGGCAAATTATGTGCTCAACATTGCAGCTTTATAAGTTTTATGCATTTATATTTTTAAAAACATATTGGACATGAATATTGGAATTGTAACCCAAAATATTTTAATATTGTCTCTTAGATTTGCCCATGTATTCACCTTTATCAGAGATATTTATTTATTTATTTATTTACATGGCTTCAAATCACTCTCTAGTGTTCTTTCATTTCAACATAAAAGACTCTGTTTTGCATTTCTTTTAGGACAAGTCTAGTAGTAATGTATTCCCTCAGCTTTTCTTGGTCTGCAAATGTCTTAATTTCTCTTTCAGTCTTGAAGGATAATTTTTCCATATACACAATCTTATTAATTTTATTTTTATCACAGCACTTTAAACATAGACAACCATAGTATCTCATGGGAGAGCAGCAATTGTTTTTACTGAGGAGCTTTATAGTGATGAGAAACTTCTCCTTTGATGTTTTCACAACTAATCATGCCTCTGGCATTTGATGAATTGATTATAATGAGTGCTGTCTAATGGGTCTTCTTGAGTTTATCCTACCAGGAATTCATCAAATGTCTTGAATGTGTAGATTCATGTGTTCCATAAATTTTAGAAAGTATTTGGTCATTATTTTATCTAATAAGCTTTCTTGCTATTTTCCTCTCTCTTCTCTTTTTTGGTACACACAGAGAGTTTATGTTTCTCTTCTTGATGATTTCCCAAAGTTCTTGGCACTTCGATCACTTTTATTTATTAATTTTCTTCATGTTTCTCAGATTCAGTAATTTAAAGTGTCCTGTTTCAAGTTTGCTTTTTTCTATCTCCTGCTTGTTTGAATCTGTTATTGAACTAAAGGTAATTTTTTTTTTGTATTTTATTATTTATTTATTTTTTATTTTCAGGTTCAGAATTTCTCTTTGGTTCCTTTTCATAATTTCTATTCATTATAGACATTTTCATTTTTTCCCTACATCATTTTCTATTTTTTATCCATGTAAAATATGGGAAAATACTTTAGCTTTTGAGAAACTATGATAGTTGTTTTAAATCTTCCGGTCTAGTAAGTCTTGTTGCTAAGATTGCTCAGCAATAATTTCTGTCAATTTTTAAAAATTTGTTTCTTTTTGTATCCTTTGTTGTTTTATTGTTGTTGTTGAATATTGAGTATTTTAATGAGGTACCTCGAATCAGCTTAATTTCTTCTGGGTTATTTGTTATTATTATTAATTTTTTTATTGCTGAAGGTTGCAGTAGTTCATTTAGTGACTTTTACAAAACATTTTTACAAAACTATTCCTTGTCATGTGTGATCATTGAAGTTTTTGTTCCTTTAGCTCATGTGCAGCTAATATTTTGACAGAAATTTCCTCAAAAATCCAGATGTTTAAAAAAGAAAGAAAAAAATTAAGTAAATATCCAAATAAATGAACTCTCAAAGTCTTTGTTGATGAGCTCTATGCTGGGGCACTCTTAACACTTTATCAGTCAAGGTTGTATTTGGCTTAGAGATCAATTCAATATGAAATGTTAGGGCTGTCTCAAATCTTCTCTGAGCATGTAGGTTTCCCCCAGGTATTTGTATGCCTTTCTAAATTCCTCCATATAGATGAGTACTATTGAATGTCTGAATTTCCCAAAGAATCTCCTTCAGTTTTTCCTCTCGGACCTTAGGAAGCCAATTGTATATCTGTAACAAAAGGTCTTTGCCCCAGGGTCATCTTGTAGTTCTAGGATTGCTCAGGAATTTTCTAGCTTGAGTTTCAAATTAGGCACAGAAAAAAAATAATAATTGGCACTTTATTAGCAGTTCTTCAGTATTTCATTTTCTTTAACCTATTCCCATTTTTGAAAATGATCTTGGGATTCTAAAAGTTATATTTAGATGTTTGCCATACATCTGACTAGAGATTTGGATGGAGGAATTGTACATCATTTTGCACTAAAATGAAAGCAGTGTTGAGCTTTTCAGTTGATTATATAACCATTTTGCCCTTCACAGTTTTTATTCAAAATACAAAAAAAAAAATCTAGCAATCAGGATTTCCAAAAAATACTATCAGGAAATATTATTATTATTATTATTTTTTAAACTGGTAATCCAGTTTCTTTTTTCTTTTTTTTTTTATTAGTTTATTTAATTGCATTTCAAGTCATAGCACATATATAGAGCTCAGTTTTTCCATTTCTCTGGTTGCAAACCAGATAAAGTTACACCAGTTGTGTTTTCATACATGCACCAAGGGTAGTGATGATGATCTCAATCAACCATCTATACTATACCCATTCCCCTTTCTTGCTCCCCACCTCCCCCATGCCGCATCCAGTGTTCCTCTATTTCTCTTATGTTTCCCATTCCCACCTCCCTTATTCATCAGCATCCACTAATCAGAGAGAACATTCGGCATTTG